>RCUC01114420.1:0-60576 GCA_003697995.1 Taxidea taxus jeffersonii | reverse complement strand
TAATACTTTTAGGGTCTCTCTTTGCTTAGAGGACCCCTTTCAATATTTCCTGTAGAGCTGGTTTGGTGTTTACAAACTCTTTCAGTTTTTGTTTGTCCTGGAAGCTTTTAATCTCTCCTTCTATTTTCAATGATAACCTAGCTGGATAAAGTATTCTTGGCTGCATGTTTTTCTCGTTTAGTGCTCTGAATATATCATGCCAGTTCTTTCTGGCCTGCCAGGTCTCTGTGGATAAGTCCGCTGCCAATCTAATATTTTTACCATTGTACGTTACAGACTTCTTGTCCCGTGCTGCTTTCAGGATTTTCTCTTTGTCGCTAAGACTTGTAAATTTTACTATTAGATGGCGGGGTTGGATCAGTTCCTACTGATTTTGAGAGGTGTTCTCTGCGCCTCCTGGATTTTGATGCTTGTTCCCCTTGCTATATTAGGGAAATTCTCTACAATAATCCTCTCCAGTATACCTTCTGCTCCTATTTCTCTTTCTTCTTCTTCTGGAATTCCAATTATTCTAATGTTGTTTCGTCTTATGGCATCACTTATCTCTTGAATTCTCCCCTCGTGGTCCAGTAGTTGATTGTCTCTCTTTTGGTCTGCTTCATTATTCCCTGCCATTTGGTCTTCTATATCACTAATTCTGTCTTCTGCCTCATTTATCCTAGCAGTAAGAGCCTCCATTTTTGATTGCACCTCATTAATAGCTTTTTTTATTTCAACTTGATTAGACTTTATTTCTTTTATTTCTCCAGAAAGGGTTTTTATTTCTCCTGACAGGGTTTCTCTAATATCTTCCATACCTTTTTCGAGCCCGGCTAGAACCTTGAGAATCGTCATCCTGAATTCCAGATCTGACATATTACCAATGTCTGTATTGATTAGGTCCCTAGCCTTCGATCCTGTCTCCTGGTCTTTTTTTTGTTGTGAGTTTTTCCGCCTTGTCATTTTGTCCAGATAAGAATCCGCTGTTCTCCTTGTTAAGTGAACTTGGTCTTGGCTGTCTTTCTTTGATCTTCTGGGGGAGGGGCCTGTTGTAGTGATTCTCAGGTGTCTTTGCCCCAGGCGGAGTTGCACCGCCCTTACCAGGGGCTGGGCTAAGTAATCCTCTCAGGTTTGCTTTCAGGAGCTTTTGTTCCCTGAACGCGCTTTCTGCAGAGTTCCGGAGGACGGGAATGACAATGGCGGCCTCCCAATCTCCGGTTCAGAGGAGCCGAGAGGTAGGGGCCCCAGTCTTCAGTGCGCCTTCAGAGAAAAGCGTTTAATCCCTCCGATCTCCCCAGCCCACGTTTGTGCCCGGAGACCGCGCTCAAGAGAAAATCGTGCATCATCAGTCCCGTCTCACTGGCTTCTGGGAGCGCTCCGAGCTCACCCAGCCTGTGACCAAGCGTCTCTGTCTCTGGCAGAGTCCCACCTGGAGTCTCCGGACCCCGTAGATCCCTGAGCTCTCCCGGGTCGGAGTCTCCCCGGATCTTGTGGGGACCCCTCGCACAGAGCACCGGCCAGTGCCACAGAGCACCGGTCCTTGTCACAGACCACTAGGAAATCTCGGCTCTGTCTCCGCAGCCGACTTCCCCGCTCTAATACCTGTGAGCTCTGCGACACTCAGACACCCCCGATCCTTCTGTGACCCCGTGGGACCTGAGACCACGTTGTCCCCGTGAGGTCTTCACCCCAGTTTAGCCTCTGGAGTGATGTCCCTCCGTGGAGCCGACTTTTAAAAGTTCTGATTTTGTGCTCCGCCGCTTGCCGGGAGCCGGCCCCTCCCCCTGGGGTCTATCTTCCCGTCGCGTTGGATTCACTTCTCTGCTGGTCCTACCTTTCAGAAAGTGGTCGATTTTCTGTTCCTAGAATTGTTGTTTTTCTTCTCTTCGATCTCCTGTTGGATTTGTAGGTGTTCGGAATGGTTTGATAGGCTATCTAGCTGATCTCCTGCTGGCTGATGTCGTCTCAGCCTCCTACTTCTCCGCCATCTTGACTCCGACAATCTCTGCTCTGATTTTTATTATTTCTCTTCTCCTGCTGGATTTAGGCTTTTTTGTTGATCCTTCTCCAGCTTCTTTAGGTGTAGGGATAGATTGTGTATTTGAGACCTTTCCTAAGAGAGGCTTGTATAGCTACATATTTTCATCTCAGGACTGCCTTTGCTGTGTCCCACAGATTTTGAACAGTTGTGTTTTCATTATCATTTGTTTCCATGATTTTTTTCAATTTTTCTTTAATTTCCTGGTTGACCCATTCATTTTTTAGTAGGATGCTCTTTAGCTTCCATGTATTTGGGTTCTTTCCAAATTTCTTCTTGTGATTGAGTTTTAGTTTCAGAGCATTGTGGTCTAAAAATATGCAGGGAATGATCCCAGTCTTTTGGTACCAGTTGATGTGGAGAATGTTCCATGTGCACTAGAGAAGAATGTGTATTCTGTTGCTTTGGGATGGAATGTTCTGAATATATCTGTGATGTCCATCTGGTCCAGTGTGTCATTTAAGGCCTTTATGTCCTTGTTAATCTTTTGCTTGGATGATCTGTCCATTTCAGTGAAGGAGGTGTTAATGGCCCCTACTATTATTGTATTATTGTTGATGCATTTCTTTGATTTTGTTATTGATTGGTTTATATAGTGGGCTACTCCCATGTTAGGGGCATAGATATTAAAAATTGTTAGATCATGTTGGACAGACCCTTTGAATATGATACAGTGTCCTTCCTCACCTCTTATTATAGTCTTTGGCTTAAAATCTAATTTATCTCATGTAAGGATTGCCACCCCAGCTTTCTTCTGATGTCCATTAGCATGGTAAATTGTTTTCCACCTCCTCACTTTAAATCTGGAGGTGTCTTCGGATCTCAAATGAGTTTCTTCTGGACAGTATACTGATGGGTTTTATTTTTTTTATCCATTTTGAATCCCTATGTCTTTTGATTGGGGCATTTAGCCCATTTACATTCAGGGTAACTATTGAGAGATATGAATTTAGTGCCATTGTATTGCCTGTAAGGTGACTGTTACTGTATATTGTCTCTGTTCCTTTCTGGTCTACTTCTTTTAGGCTCTCTCTTTGCTTAGAGGACCCCTTTCAATATTTCCTCTAGAGATGGTTTGGTGTTTACAAATTCTTTTAGTTTTTGTTTTTCCTGGAAGCTTTTTATTTCTCCTATTTTCAATGATAGCCTAGCTGGATATAGTATTCTTGGCTGCATGTTTTTCTCATTTAATGCTCTGAATATATCATGCCAGTTCTTTCTGGCCTGCCAGGTCTTTGTGGATAAGTCTGATGCCAATCTAATATTTTTACCATTGTATGTTCCAGACTTCTTGTCCTGGGCTGCTTTCAGGATTTTCTCTTTGTCACTAAGACTTGTAAGTTTTACTGTTAGATGATGGGGTGTGGACCTATTCTTATTGATTTTGAGGGAAATTCTCTGCACCTCCTGGATTTTGATGCTTGTTCCCTTTGCCATATGTGGGAAATTTTCTACAATAATTTGGTCCAGTATACCTTCTGCCACCATTCTCTTTCTTCTTCTTCTGGAATCCCAATTATTCTAATGTTGTTTTATCTTATAGTATCACTTATCTCTCGAATTCTCCCCTCGTGGTGCAGTAGTTGTTTGTCTCTCTTTTGCTTAGCTTCTTTATTCTCTGTCATTTGGTCTTCTATATCACTAATTCTCTCTTCTGCCTAATTTATCCTAGCAGTAAGAGCCTCCATTTTTTATTGCACCTCATTAGTAGCTTTTTAAAATTTCAGCTGGTTAGATTTTAGTTCTTTTATATTTCCAGGAAGGGCTTTTATTTCTCCAGACAGGGTTTCTCTGATATTTTCTATGCCTTTTTAGAGCTCAGCTAGCACCTTGAGAATCGTCATTCTGAACTCTAGATCTGACATATTACCAAGGTCCATATTGAATAGGTCCCTAGCCTTCGGTACTGCCTCTTGCTCTCTCTCTTTTTTTTTTTTTTTTTTTTTTTGTGGTGGGTTTTTCTGCCTTGTCATTTTAGCCAGATAAGAATATATGAATGAGAGAATAAAATACTAAAAGGGTAGCAAATATGCGTTAACCGAATCAAAAGAGATCCCAAATTCGTGAGGAGAAGGGTTGTAAAAAGAGGTTAAAGAAAAAATTAAAAAAAAAAAAAAAGAAAATATGTATATTAGACTGGTGAATAGAACAGAGCCATGCATTTGATTTTGGGAGTATTTTGGTCTCTTAGAAGAAACTACCTCCCAAAATTTGAAAGAAAAACATATATACATATATGTACATATATGTATATATATATAATATATAAAAAACATATATATATATATATAAATAAGGGTAAACATGATGAAGGGATGGAATTTGACTATAAAGATGAAAATTTAAAAAAAATTCTAAAAATGGAGTTGATAAGATAAGTTGGTTGGGAAAAGAAAGAAAAAGAAAGTGGAGAGAATTTGCTCAGGCTGGAGACTAGAACAAACCCTGTGCTAGATTTAGGGCATATTTTGATCTATTAGAAGACGTTTTATCCCAAAATTTTTTAGAAGGAAAAACCCTATGTGTATACAAAAAATAAAATTAGATACAATGAAGGATAAAATATGACTATAATAATGAAGATTCAAAAAGATTTTTTAAAGAAAGATATTGTTAAGATAAAGTACTTAAGGAAACATTAAAAGAAGAAAGAGTAAAAGTTTAAAAATTAGAATAAGAAAAAATAAAATTAAAAAAATTTAACTTTGCAAGACTAAAGAATCATGGGAAGAAAGCCATGAATTCTATGCTTTGCTTTCCCCTCCTCTGGAATTCTGCTGTTCTTCTTGGTCAGTGAGCTTGGTCTTGGCTGGATGTTCTTGCTGATCTTCTGGAGGTGAGGGGCATGTTTTAGTGATTCTCAAATGTCTTTGCCTGAGGCGGAATTGCTCTGCCCTTGCCAGGGGTTGGGCTAAGTAATCTGCCTGGGTTTGCTCTCAGGAGCTTTTGTTCCCTGAATGCTCTTTCGTAGAGCTCTGGAGAATGAAAATGAAAATGGTGGCCTCCCAATCTCCAGCCCGGAGGAGCCGAGAGCTTGGGGCCCCACTCCTCAGTGTGCCCTTAGAGAAAAGTGCTCAATCACTCTAGTCTCCTTGGTCTCTGGCTGTGCTCTGAGCTCACCCGGCCTGTGACTGAGCATCTCTATCTCTGTCACACAGCCCTGCCTGGAGTCTCCAAACCCAGCAGATCCTTGCCACTATTCCAGGGGGGTCTCCCTTCATCTGCCACTTGTGGGGTCCCTGCTCAAAGAGCAGTGTCCTAAATGTGCCACAGATCACAGTGTAAGGTAGCCCCAAGCTGAGAGCTCACTCCTTGGCTCTGTCTCTGTAGTGGCTTCCTTACTGTAATACCTGTGAGCCCTGTGACACTCAGACACCCCGATCCTTCTGTGACTCTGTAGGACCTGAGACCACACTGTCCCTGTGAGGGCTCCACCCCCGCTTAGCCTCTGGAGCAATGTCCCTCAGTGGAGCAGACTGTTAAAAGTCCTGATTTTGTGCTCCATTGCTCTGCTGCTTGCCAGGAGCTGGCCCCTCACCCCACAGTCTTTCTTCCTGTCACTTCAATTCACTTCTCTGCAGGTCCTACCTTTCAGAAAGTGGTCGATTTTCTGTTTCTAGAATTGTTGCTCTTGTTCTCTTTGATCTCCTGTTGGATTTGTAGGTGTTCGGAATGGTTTGGTAACTATCTAGCTGATCTCCTTCTACTTGATGTCATCTCAGCCTGCTACTCCCCCGCCATCTTGACTCCTTCCCAGAGTCTTATTTTTTGAATTTCCCTAGAAGGATGGGAAAATAGTTTGGGGCTTGAGTCCTACAAACTTTAGGGAAAAATAGTAAGTTGAGGAAAATGGCAACATTAGATTTTTGAGAGTGATGTTCCAAGAGCCCCCTGAGGCAGGGAACAGAGAGACTGGTACAACTAGGAGATGCATGGTTGTGGTGGGTCTAACGCTTTCTCTTGGCCTAGCTCCTGAGGATTTGACCTATGTTCCATGAGAATGAAAGTGGTAAATACAAAAATGTTACATTGGGAGCAAGAAAGGGATTGTTTATTCATTCTAAAGTCTGAATAACCAACATTTTCTGAAATGATTTTCATCTGAGGAGAGGAAAATCTGTTTTACTGCAGCATCAGTAAAGCCTGGCTTGGGAACCACAGCAGGTACAACAGGTACTGGGTACAGGGAAGGAAGCCCACAGACACTTTCTGTCTTGCCTTCATACCTTAGAGGACTAATTTCTAAGCCAGTGAGCAGGGTTACTAGTGAGTTAGGAATATGAAGCAACTGTTCAGTCATTTCTGAAGTCTTTATTTTCCTGTGGCCACTGGGACCAGAAGGATTCAATGATTCTAGTTCAATAGGTGCACAGAGTAGGGAGGCATGATTCCTTCTGGAGGATACACCTAATTTTTATTGAAAAATATAAAGAGCTGTTTAGAAGTTGTCTTCTATATTATCATGCTAAATTTGAGTTCATTAAGGGAGTAACCACATTATCATATAGGATACTTTGAACTGCTAATAATAAAATAACCCAGTGCAAGTGGCAAGTGATTTAAACCACAAAGGAATGTATTATGTCACATAATAAGCAGTCCTGAGGTTGGGGGCCCTTGGATTAGTGAATTCAGTGGTTCAGCGATGCCACCAAAGACCCAAATTCTTTCTAATTTTCCTTAATGCTTTTGTCAGCAAGTCAGCTTCTTTTATAGTTGAATGAAGTGTGATAAGAGGAAGGGATTCCAGGCAGTGAAATGGCATGAGTAAAGGTACAGTGTCAGGGGGCCGAGAGCAATACAGGAAACAAAAATTGTTTTATTTGACTGAAACATTGTAATTAATGGGAGCTTTTACTGATAAAAATGTTTTGGGGACCAGACATTGAATGTGAAACTAAGGAATTTGGACTTAATTCTCCATAGATGTATTTCAGCTAGGACGGTGATATACATATATCTATATACATAGATATTTCAGCTAGGACAGTGATATATTTTTTGAAAAACAAAGTGCTATAGGAAGATGAATCCAACCAGTCAGTGGTGTGGGCTGGAATGTAGGGAGCCTGGAAGTGGCCTAAACCAGAACGAAGCATAAAACAATAATGCAAGCAACTGGAGATGAAGGTCCGAAATGGGGTAGAGGAAGGGAAAAGGTCAGGAAAATTGTGAAGACAAGAGCCAGTGCAGAGAGAATTGAAAGAATTTGTCCACTAGTTGGATGGGAAAGAAGTGAGGTGTTGAACTAAATCTGAGATGTCATTACTGCAAATAGGAAACACAGAAGGGGTGTGGGAAACAACATTTGTTGGGTATGTCCTCTCTACCAGGTGTAGTTACCTTCCATGATATGTCATATGGCAGGTTTTAGTATCCTAGTGTACAAAGGAGGAAACTAAGTTAAGGGGAGAAGTTTAGGAAATGTTCTCATCATTAAGCAAATGGAATAGCCAGAATTTAACCTGGTTCTATGTAATTTCAAAGCTCTTGCTTTATGTACTCTACTTTCTAGGAGGCAAGGAGACTAATTTGTTTTTACTGATTTTGCTCTTTTGCTCAAAAGTCCTCAGTGGCTCTGCATTGTCCTGGATAATAAATTCCAACCACTGTTGCATGACATGCAAGGACACCCAAACTTTGACTTTAACTTGCTTTTCCTGCCTGATCTTCCATTATTATTTGGAATTCTTTGAGTACACCAAATGCTTACTTGCTTGCTCGCTCTTTCTTTCTTTCTTTTTAAAATATCTCTCTGTTCCTTTTTACATGGTTTCTTTTCCCAGAATGCATTTCCTCCATTCTTCTTCCTGTGGAAATTAGGTCTATCTACTTCCTCCCTCAATCTTTTTCTGATTATTCATTTTTATTCGCTCTGAACTACCAAGTACTTTATTTGTGGTTTCCTTAGTAACACATTTTTATACTGTCTTCCTGAGAGAGCTATAAGATCCTTAAGGGCAGGGATTGGTTTTGTCAGCTTTCATATTCCATGCATAATATCTATCAAGATCATAAGTTTATAGAAAGTGAGGGATGGAGAGAGGAAGGAAATAAAAAGAAGGAAAAGAGATAAATGATACAGAAAAATACAAAAATTAACTTGGACATTACTTTCAATTACATTTGCAAAGTATACTTTATACTTGTTAAAGGATTACTTATCTAGGAATGAGAAATAGCCTTTAGGAAGGTAGACAGCTGTAACTGGAATATTTTACTCCAGAGAAGGCGAAACATTGGCTTTATAATTGTTTTGAAATTCATACAAATTTTTTTCCATAGGAAATTAAGACCAGCTTTTTTCCATGGTCCAGGAGATTTTAACACTAGGAAATGGATTTATATTATATTCCAGTTTGACTTAAGGGAAATATAGTCAACATTTTAGAACTGAAAAGATTCTCAGTAGCCTTCTGGAACAACATACAGTAAGGAATAAAGCCACAACATAGAACAAAATACAAATATCACAGATATCCATCCCTAGAGAGCTTTGAAATAGTTGACAATCTATTCTCAGAGAGTCTTTCCCTTCTGTGATTCATACTACATCATATTCAACTTATTTATTTATGTGTCACTCTCCTGCACTAGGGGTGGGAATGAGAACAGGGTCATACTAATCTGTCTTCTTAGAGCTCAGCATAATGTGTGGCACCATAATGCATGGAAAACATGCAATTAGTGTTTGATGCATGAAATTGTATGTAATAGTGCACAGCCATGACACAAGCTAGGGGGGTGACCATTGCTGAGATGCATTCATAAAGAATTAAGCTGGTTTTAAAGTTTGATAAAAATTAGCTTTTGTTAGCCAATGATTCAAGCAATACATTAAATATGCCACCAAGTTTTGAGTTTTATTTACTGTTTTATTTTATGTATTGAGCATAGTACTTGCTTCTAGCATGGTGATATGTATATACAATATGGATCCTGCCTTTGAGGAGCTTGTTCTCTCTACTAACACCTGGTTGGAGGAAATATGACCAAATTTTAAAAAAATAAAAGCTGTACCATTCAAAACATAGTTATTGGCATACCTTGGAAATATTACAGGTTCATTTCCAGATCTTGCAATAAAGTTATATCACAATAAAGTGAGTCAAATGAAGCCTTTGGTTTCCCATGCATGTAAAGGTTAGCTTTACCTCATAGTCTCCTAAGTGTACAGTAATGTTATGCCTAAGAAAAATAATGTACATACCTTAAGTTAAAAATTTTATCACTAAAATATGCTAACCATCATCTGAACTTTTGACGAGCCATAATCTTTTTGCTGGTGGTGGGTCTTCCCTCTGTGTTGATGGCTGTGACTGATCAGGGTTCATAAGATTCAGGTGGCTGTGGAAATTTCTTAAAATAAGACAACAAGGAAGTTTGCTGGATTGATTGACTCTCCCATTCACAATCTCTATAGCATGTGATGCTGTCTGATAGAATTTTATCTATAGAAGAACTTCTTTCAAAATTAGAGTCAGTCCTCTCAAACCGTACTGCCACTTTATCAACTAAAGTGTGTGTCATATTCCACATCCTCTGTTGTCATTTCAACCATCTTCACAGCATCTTCACCAGGAGTAGATTCCAGCTCAGGAAACCACTGTCTTTGCTCATCCATCAGAAGTAGCCCCTCTGCCATGCAAGTTCGGTCAGGAGATTGTAGCCATCCGGTCACACGTTCAGGTCCCCTGCTGCTTCTATTCCTCTCCCTGTTTCCACCACATCTGCTGTCCCTGCCTCCATTGGAGTCCTGAGCTCTTCAAGTCATCGATGAGGCTGGAGTCAAGTTCTTCCAGACTCCTGTTCATGTTGATATTGTGACCTCTTTCCATGAATCAGGAATGTATCTAAAGGGATCTTGAATTTTTTCCAAAAGGCTTTCAATGGCCTTTGCCCAGATCCATCAGAGGAATCACTATCTGGGGTAGATAGAGCCTCATGAAATGTATTTCTTAAATAAGGAGAATTGCAAGTTGAAATCACTCCTTGATCCCCTGGCTGCAAAATGGCTGATGTGTTAGCAGGCATGAAAACAACATTCATCTTCTTGTCCATCTCCATCAGAGCTCTCCAGTAATCTGGTACATTATCAGTGAGCAATAATATTTTCAAAAGAATCTTTTCTTTTCCCTGAGCAGTAGATCTCAATGGTGGGTTTAAAATATTCAGTAATATTGTGAACAGATGTGCTGTCTGTTGGAACAACAATTTCTAGAGCACAAGCAAAATAGGTTTCCATAGTTCTTAAGGGCCCTAGGATTTTCAGAATGGTGTGTGAGCACTGGCTTCAACTTAAGTCACCAGCTGCATTAGCCCCCAACAAGAGAAACACCCTGTCCTTGGAAGCTTTGAAGCAGCGAATTGACTTCTCTCTAGCTAAGAAAGTCCTAGATGTCATCTTCTTCCAATAGAAGGCTGTTGCATTGAAACATTGAAAATCTGTTGTTGGGTGTAGCCAGCTTCATGAGTTCTTGTAACTGGATCTTCTGGATCACCTGCTGCAGCTTCTCCATCAGCACTTGCCACTTCACCTTGCTCTTTTATGCTATAAAGATGGCTTTTTACTTAAACATTATGAACCAGCCTCTGCTAGCTTCCAGCTTTTCTCCTGTAATTTCCTCATGTCTCTCAGCCTTCATGGGACTGAAGAGTTTGGCCCTTGCTCTGGTTTAAGCTTTGGCTTAAGGGTAGGTTGTGGCTGGTTTAATCTTCCGTCCAGACCAGTAACACTTTCACTTTCTTATCGTTTGTGTGTTCACTGGAGTAGCACTTTTAATTTCCTTCAAGAACTTTTCCTTTGCATTCAGAACTTGGGTGTTTGGTACAAGAGGTCTAGCTTTCAGCCTATCTCAGTTTCTAACTGACCTTCCTTCCTTCCCTTAATCATTTCTAAAAGCTTCTGATTTAGAGTGAGAGATACGCGACTCTTCCCTTCACTCAAACCCTTGTAGGGTTATTCATGGGCCTAATTGCAATATTGTGGGTGTCAGGGTACAGGGAGGCCCAAGGAGAAGGAGAGGGATGGGGGGAATGCACAATGGGTGGAGCAGTCAGAGCACATGCATTTATCAGTTAAGCTCGTTGTCTTACACGTGTGCAGTTTGTGGCTCCTCAAAACATTTAAATGGTCAAATAAAAAATCACTGATTGATCACCATAACATATCTATTAATAATGCGAACATCTGTAATGTTGTGAGAATTACCAAAATGTGACACACAGACATGAAGTGAGGGAATGCTTTTGGAAAACGGTACCAATAGACTTGGCGCAGCCGTGTTGCTACAAACCTTCATTCTGTAAAAATCATAGTATCTGTGAAGTGCAGTAAAGTGAAGTACAGTATAATGAGGTATGCCTGTACCTTGATTAAGAAATCTGCTGTAAATGGAGCATCTTTATTAGAAAGTATATATGAAGCAGAAATAGAGGAGCTTGTCTTCCCAGCAGCATCAAAATGCCTCTGCACGTGGCTTCTCTTTGTAGCTATCCTCCTGAAATCACACAGGATTGTCATGTACCTGTCTTAGCTGTTGCCTCTGGTGTGAGTGAGTCTCACCTTCACAGACGATTGCCTTCTAGCAATTTAAATTTTAAGCTTTAATTAATGAAAAACTTTGCCTTCTATTAAAAGAGCTTCACGAACTAGCAAAAAGGTATAGACATTTACATAAATGCATATCTATTTCTGGGTGGCTGTCTATCTATCATCCAGCTATATTTGGCTTGGCAGATAGTGGGCTCACTGGAATTTCATCCATGGACCTTCCTTCAGAGGCACTCCCCTCTCACATAGGAGGCTGGGCTCCTCGTGCTGAAGACCTGATGGGTGTTGCTTCTCGGCGAAGAGGAAGCTGTGGGTATTTACCATCCATTCTCTCTGGGACTTGCACTCAGTGTTGTTTGAGCCCAGATATTCCAGCTTTCTGGAACTTTCCTGCATCTTCTGCTTTTCCTTTTCTTCCCTTGATAGTCTAAATGCATATCAGATACAATCAGTAACCTCGCCTAGTCCTAATCACGCGATTCCCTCTCTTTCTCTGCCCTAAACTATACATTTTATGTCCGCCAATACTCTTGATATTATTTCACTTTGGCATATTTTTGCACAACAGTCTACCTGTTTGACATTTTGGAACGCACATTTATGTCACTAGTATTAATTTCCACCTCAGAAATTTATTAAATCAGACGCAAATATTAACTGAAAAGACATGGCTGCAGCTCTCGGGTGTTGAGTCTGGGAAATGTGTTTAGGAAAGAAGTGTGCTATCTATTACAAATGCCCCGCATTAATGGAGACTTTAATATGTAGCGATCGGAGCTTATTCTGGGTACACATCATTATGTTTCTGGGATGCACGAAAGGAGCCCTGTACCTCCAGCTACAGCAGTATACCTGGAGGCTTCCCGGCCCAGTAATCCTTAGGCAAAGGCCATGAAGGTGGGTATGATTGAGTTCTATTAAATCGTAGTCAGTGTAGCATCATAGGTGTAATTGTTGTTGCCGGTATTTTCTAAAAAGTTGCTTCCAGTGTAAAAACAAACTTCAAGGGGAGCCTGGGTGGCTCAGCGGGTTAAAGCCTCAGGTCATGATCCCGGAATCCTGGAATCGAGCCCCGCATCGGGTCTCTGCTTAGCAGGGAGCCTGCTTCCCCTCCTCTCTCTCTGCCTGCCTCTCTGCCTACTTGTGATCTCTGTCAGATAAATAAGTAAATAATCTTTAAAAACAAACAAACAAACAAACAAACTTCAGAACAGGGATTGGTACCGTTGGATTCAGCCGGGTTTTGTCAGTAGGAATGTGGGTAGATCGTCTTGCCATCTAAGGATTCAATCAGGCATGAATTCAGAGTGCACTTGAATTACGTCTTAAGTAGATATAATGAATACACCAATTATATTCTTTTTGTAAACTAAATTAATACAGATTTAGTATTCCTTTATTAAAGTGCTTTTTTTTCTTTTTTTTTTCTCAGTAAGGGGAGTTCAGTCAACTGAGACTTTTTCAGAAAGCTCTGCTTTGCATAAAGCAGCTACATCATAAGGAAAAAAAAAAGATGGGAAGGAAAGCACTAGCCATGGTTTGGGAGAGAAATCGAGTGAGTGAAAGTAAGGGCATGTGAAGAACAGTCAATATCCAGCAACAGCGGCAAAACAGTTTCAATTTTCTGGATTATTAATTCAAATTCACACGCACATGCCAGTTAAAATTAAAGGCCTCTTTTTACTGCACTAGTTTAAATTAAAGATTATATTCTGCTCCACAAGTCTGAATTAAATAGCTTATTTTGCACACCAAGCTCTCATTTTAAAGCTAATAAAGAAAAGACATAGCATGTACGTGCAAGCTCGAGACAGGAAGGGTCTAAATTACTACACCTGTTTCACTTGGGAGCTACTTTATTAGTGTTACAAAACTTGGCTTTCAATTTGGCACTCAGAAGCACATTTAGAACAAGCATTTCTTTGTTTTGACAGAGAAGCCGTGGTAAATGAATGACGTTTGAGCTAGGTGTGAAATGTGAAGGTACAAAATTAACTGGTAAGGTAATTACTGTTCTAATTCTGCATAAACAAGCGTTTTGAAAATCATTAATAGTTCAGGGAAATAATGTTAGTGATTAAATAAGGTGGCTTGCATCACTGAGCACAACTAAGCTGCTTTAATTACATTTGAAAGCAAGGGAAAGCAGCTAATTAAAATTAGCACAAGGTTCCTGAATGACCAGCACTGCATTGTTGCTCTAACCTGTATAATTGTGTATTTATTAATACGTCTTCATTTTCCCTCTTGAGCATTTAACAAAATTATTTAAAATAACTAATAACCTTTAAGGAGTAAATGTGACTGAATCCAGTTATCAAAACGAATTCTGCAGACCTTGCTCAAGCCTGCCGTTAATTCCCTTTCCCAGCACCCATTAACAGCAAGGGAGCCCCCTGGCTGAAACCCTGCAAAGCCGTGCTCTGCCCTTCGTGCCATTGGAGGACTAGAGTCCACAGTGCGCTCTGGAATCCTGGCTTGGCCTTCTCAGGGAAAACGAAATGTAACTTGGGCTGAAATGTCTCACTTGTTGACTGTTTTCAAAGTCATTCATTCCTGCATGCATTTAATTCATTCATTTACTCATAACTGTCATTCTTTCAATAAAATGCATCAAGATTTTTGCACTGTTTCTGGGCTTAGAGAGGTGAAAAAGATATGGTCCCAGGCAGAACCGGCTCTAAATTTGCAGGGTCCAGTGCAAAGTGAAAATACGGGGTCTCTTGTGCAAAAGTTATTAAGGGTTTGGTGACCGAGCATTAAGCCAAGTGTGGGGCCCACTGAGTGTGTGCACCAGTCTAGCTGCACGCCTTTGTACTTGTGGAGCTCAACTCAACGAGCTCATCATGTTGTAAGGGTAATGCACATGCAAACAGGGACAAGAAATTTGATTCCTCTACATGCTAGTTGGGTGCAGGCAGAGGAATGATGGCCCAGCCCCTGGAAAGGGTTCTCAACTGTGTTGGATTGTACTGACAAGGACACCATTTATTTATTTATTTATTTATTTATTTATTTATTTATTTATTTATTTAAATATTTAATTTATTTATTTGTTAGAAGGAGTGAGCACAGGCAGACAGAGAGGCAGGCAGAGGGAGAAGCAGGCTCCCCGCCAAGCAAGGAGCCTGATGTGGGACTCAATCCCATGACGCTGGAATCGTGACCTGAGCCGAAGGCAGCTGCTTAACCAACTGAGTCACCCAGGCGTCCCAAAGACACCATTTAGATGAGTCTCTGCCTGCTTCCACTGATTTTCCCAGCCTCTGCCTGCTGGAATCAAAATCTAGTCCTCAAACTATAAACTTCTAAAGATGGTCACCCTGCTTTATTTATCTGGAGATAGGAATTCAATAAAAGAATTTTAAAATGTCTTCAAAATGTGTTGACTATTGAATAAATGGAATAAAAGTTATTACCTATTATGATATCAGCTGAATTTTTTTTTGACTGCTTGTTATGTGCCAGGCCCTTTTCTAAGTTCAGTACAATAATATTTAATGTTCCAGCAACTCAGTGAGGTAAGTAAGTACAATCATTACCCACATTTTACAAATGCCAAAATTGGGTAAGACAATTTAGGTAATTTGTCCAAGAAATTAAGTGACAAAACTATTTGAACTCAAGCAGTCTAACTCCAGAGCCTGTGTTCTTCATCACTGTGTTAAAAGATGATGGAGGAAAGAATAACTTCGGGGCTAGGTCTCCTTTTTCTACAGTTCGGTTTGTGAGCATAGATAAACTTGGATCATTTGAGAATCTGAGATGTTTGTGCATGTCAATCAAATACTGTTGGACACATGAGATATGGGGGTGTGTGTCAATTATTTTTCAATTTAGGAGAAGTAACTGTTGCTCTAGTGTTTGAATGGGAAATTATACATGAGTAGAAATTTTCTGTTAGTGTTATCATAAGCCTCCCTATGAAGCAACCCAGTGGATATGGTAGCTACTGTCTGGTCCAACAACTCTGGGAAAGACCCAGTACTCCTCAAGTTTTTTCTTGTGTTAGCAAAGGTCTAACCTCAGGCGATACCACATCTGAGAGGAAAGCTGCAAAAACATTGGAAGGCTCTTTTGCATGTTTTGAGAACTTTCAGTTTGTATAAAGTTTACAATAAAGTAGTGATATGGTATATAAAGATGAGCCCTCATTGTCACGGTAGCCTGGGTAAATTTTTTTTTTTTTTTTTTTGAGGAGGAGGAAGGGCTGCATTACCTTATGTACTCCAAGACCACAAAGGAAGCCTGGACAGTAATAGTAAACATTCCTGTTTTACTACTCCAAACAAGATTCTTATAAGAAAGCTTTTCTTTGCCCTTATGCTGGTTGAGGGGATAAAGGAGGTAGTTTCTGTGTCTTAATTTCATTTTTGTTTTCTTTTTAAATTCTGTCAGGTGTGAGGAATAAAGTCAAATAATACAGTACTTAACAAATTTTATTTTGGAAACATTCCTTTGTCAACCACCCATTCTTGGCTTCTTCTCCATGGAGTCACGTGACCATGGGTCAGACATCTTGACTTATTGACCATACCAACTTTGATCTAATACGAAATGATGCAACTGGAGTATCAGAGAATGGCTAGGTCTTAACTGCCAGTGCTAAATAAAATTCAGCTACAATAGAACAAAGCACCACTGAGGCAGTATGAGGGATTTCTCTTTGCACTTTGCATTGGCTATGTGAGCCATGTTGATAGTGTCCATTGTGATTTTTAGGAGGATGGCTTTTCCTTTCATTTACTTGTCATAGTTTGTAATTGTTTGTGTGACTATAGAGTTCTCAATAGATTGTTTGCCATGTGAGTACAGCATTTTTGTTTATGTCTCTCATTTTGTTTATGTCCTTCTCCCCACCCCCCCAGTATCTAGCACAGTGGCTGGAATGGAGAAACTGAATAAACAAGCATCTTCTAGGTTGCCAAGTTGTTATTTCTCCCAGGCACTGGTCCTAGGTCTTCAGCTGCCCACTGGATGCCTATAGTTTAATATCTCCTCTTTACCTAAAACTCAACATGTTCAAAACCCAACTGCCATCATCCCCCAAACCATATCTGTATCCAACTTCCCATATTGTCAGTGACCCCAGTTATATGGAGATTCTAAATTTTGAAGTCACTCTTGACCCCTTTCTGTTTGCCCAATATACATTTATCTTCTGTGCATTTCTGTTTACCATGGATGCATTATCTCATTTGGTTCCCTTAACATAGTTATGGTATATATTTTACATGATGCTGTGTATATTATGTATTTATTATATATATGTATATTTACATATATTTATTATATATGTGTGTGTCTGTGTGTTCCCTTTCTCTTTTAGAATTAAAACCTTGAAGCATAGATAAATTAAGTATCATTAAATTCACATGACTACTGAGCAGCAGACCTGGATTTTAAGCCCATATGTGTATATCAGACTTTAGATCTTGGATTCAAAACCAATTTTAATTTTTATTATGTGAGAGTTCTTCCTTTCCATTACCCTCACCTAATCCATTTCTTTATCCCTTTGAACCTGCATTGTTGTAGATTTCGAGAAAAGCTTCTTTCTTTCTCCTTGCTTTTTACAATGGCCTCAAAATAGTCTTCTCTACTAACTTTCCATGACTTGCCAGTGTCTTTGAAATAAGATCCATCTCCTAGACCTTATTTTATGAGACTCTCCAACCTAAACTCCAGCTAAATAGCTCATCCAGGTCTGGTATAACCATAAATATATGTTACTTTCTGGCCAAATGGACTTGCCTACTTCTCTCATCACCCAATTTGCTTTTGCTTTGCCATTGCTGTGTTACATACATGATCCACTTGTTCCTTTTTAAGTATTAATCTCACTCTATATCCAAATCACATGTTAGCTTCTCCATGAATCTTTCCCAGTTGTTCCAGTTGGCAGTAATCTCACCTTCTGAAGTTTTAAAAAAATACTTAAAATTTTAAAAAATACTTAAAATAAAAAAATTTAAATTTTAAAATAAAAAAAATCTGTGTACTAAAATGCCTTGCACATTGTGCTTAACAAATCCTTGCCAAATGAATGTGCACGCTATTTTATTTGTATGTTTTCCCGGTGACTGTAATGTTCTTAATGTTAGGGATCACATCTTGTGCAAACCTATAAACTTACCTTTGATTAGGACTCAAGCAAGAGCCTCTTGAATACCTAGGTATTTTATTCTACTTGGGTTAAAATTACTCTATTTTCTATGGAATATGAGTACAGCCTTCTTTCCTCTAACTAAACTTAACAAATAATTATTGAGCACTTATTGTCTGTTAATCCCTGGGAACACAGAGATAAATAAGATAAGATTTCACAAAGCCTGAATGTCTCTTGGTGGGGGGACGAAGAGATTCAATTGACTATAACACAATTAGAGGAGTGCTCGTGGCATGGTAGTGTTCTGGGAGGACAAAGAAGAGGATATTATTTCTCTCTGGGACAGTGATGGTCAGAGGTATTCACAGAGAAGGAAATCTTTCACTTGAGCATTGAAGAGGAGTAAGATTTCATGAGGTTTGGGAACAGGAAATGGCATAACTTGAACTATGCTTTTGAAAGAAAATTCTGTTAGAAATGTGGTAAATGATTTCATGTGCAGGAGACTGGGAACAGGGGACCCAGTTTAGGGTCAGTTTTAAACTCTGGCATTAAGTGTTGAGATCTTAAATTAGGGATTAAATGTTAGGGTGGATTCTAAACATGTTTCAGATTCCAAACACTTAGAACACTCAGTTGTAAACACATAGATTCCAAAGATAATGCATCAATTGTGGAATGTTGTCAGTTATTCACCACCACCCCCCCAACTGTAGTGATGGATTTGTAAGGTGGTGCTCATCCCCCACCTTCTGCTTATGTCCAAGAGTGCCCAGTTATTTCTAAGGCTAAGGTTGAGGGAGGGACACGTTACGAGGTTTCAGGACAGAGGAAAAACAGATGCAATTCAGTGAACCAAAATAAGGATGAAGCTGAGACTGTTTCTGCTTCAGCTCTATATTTTAATCAATTCTACATTTGGCCAGGAAGACCCACTAGAACAAATTATGGTATACCACCCACTAGGATCTCTCATTCCATTTTCAGAGAACTCAGTGTCTCAAATTTTGTAGGTAAGTCATATTTCACCAAATAAATTTCTTTGATAATTCATGGTCAATCGTGTGGACATAATTTTCATTTGCATGACAACTGTGCAAGGTTCACATTCCCGTAACCAGGGGTGGGGTTTGGGGAGGGGTGGGAGTGGGGATCTGGGAACAGAGTTTGATTTGGTGTTGTAGCCATCCTGACACCTTCCACCTCTGGGTACTTATTTTATTTTAAATATCCATGTCTCATTCCATTAATGTTTTGATTTCTTAAAAAGGTGCAGACTCCTTAACCTGTCCTCCATTTCAGCGATGCTCTCTTTGAGAACACAGAGCCAGCAAATTACTTAAAACAGCAAAGTGTCATGATTCAACAGTCATAACTTTTCTTCCTATTAATAATGGTTCCCCCCCGAAACATATCTACATGTCAATCACATCAATAGATGAGAAAAATGACGTTTGGCAATGTTACAAAACACAGACATCTTGGAACCTGGTTATTTTCTATTTTTTAACCTTTAATACTGAGCTAAAATCAATAATAAATCTAAAAAATAATCAATAAGGATATATTACATTCTGTTGAAAATTTCGTGTAAATCTTTCAGTGTCTATACATTTTGGCCTTATAGTGGTATAGACAGGTGAGTTGTAAATTAGGTGTTTTTAAAACACATATGTTTTTAATTAATGCATGATATAATACAACAATAAATACAACAAGAATAAAATGCTAATTTATATTTTATATTTAGATATAATCAAGTCAGGTTAAAACAGACACTTGATGTTTCCCACATTGATTCAGCATTTATATCTCAGATGCAAAAAGATCCAGTGAATAATAATTTACATATATATACATTTTAAAGAGTAAAAATAGATGGAATCGTATATAGGTTTGCATGGCAAGATAGTGGAATACTAGAAAGCAGTTCAATTGTGAGATGTTAAAAACTTAGGAAATTGATATGCAATTTAAGAAAGATGTAAATTACAGCTCAATTAAATTATGCAGTACTTGATAGTCCCTGTTAGTATATTCCATGTGTTCAGTGTTCTTTAGCAGTAACCTTCATATTTTAAAAAATTCATAGGGACTTAAAATATCTATTCTGTCTTGAAAATGTTCTATCTCTGTTACTGTTAGGGTAGGTCTGGAGTGGGGTGGTTAATCCTGCAGAGGTAGCCAGGGAGTCAGGCTGGAATAGAGGAAGAGTCCCTTGAGGATGTTTACGGGACCACAGGCATTCCTCTTTCTGCTGGTGACCTGCTTTCCAGGTGTGAACGGTTCTGATGGATCTATTCACACAGCAGCACAGATAGGAGGTTATGAATACAAGGTCTGGGATCACACTGCCTGTGTGACCTGGACAGGTAATTTAACCTTACTTTGCCTTGGTTTTCTCATCTGTAAAATAGTAATCAAACCATTAGTGTTAAAAGATGTAGACTAAGTAAAGACAAGCTAGCATTGGTGCTGGCACATGGTGACTCTCAGCACATGTTAGCTATTCCTGTCATTATGTGCCTGAATTCCACCTCCTCCTTCACTCTGACTTTACCTTGGGTTTCTTCCTGATTTTGAGAGGCCAGAATTGAGTTTACTTTCTGCTGACTGAATCTGTTTCCTCTCTTTTATTTGGCCTTTTAATTCCAACTTGGTGAGTTTATCCTGCTGTCTGGTTATCCCACCTAAGTCCAACATTTATCTTGGACTCCTTACCTTTTCTCTCTTCCCACATCAATTCCTCTTGAAGTTCAGTTTTCTTTTAAAAAAAAACACACACACACATTGTATTTATTTATATTTTTAGAGCACAAGCAGGGGGAGGTGCAGAGGGAGGAGAGAGAGAATCTCAAGCAGACTCCGTGCTGAGCACAGAGCCTGATACAGGGCTCGGTCCCACAACCCTGAGATCATGAACTGAGCTGAAAGCAAGAGTTGGGTGCTTCACTGAATGAGCTACTTGGGCACCCCCAGCAATTCTTTATTATATCTGTTACATCCGTCACTTCTTTTCTGATCCCACTGCTACTGTTGAGCTTCAGGTTGGTGCCATTCAGCAGGTGCACACCCTCCTCTTCCTACTCCTCCTGCTCACAGATCCTGTATGAATTGTCTCAAAGTGCTGCTCTTATCATGTTTACACCACTAAATACTATTCCCTGCTGAAATATGGAGACACTTTCCCTGCCATTTAAGGCTTCTACCAACATTCATTTATTCAAATATTTATTTTATGTCAGATTTCATAACAGACAGTGTAGATAAAATAACTTTAAAAATTAGTCAAAGTCTTTGCCCTCAGGAAGCCTACAATCTAGTAAAAAGAATTTTTAAAAAATCTTCCTCTAGCTCTCCTATATGTTCCTATTTCTATGCTTAAAGTACTCTCCTCTCTTTTCCATTACCCTAGTCCTTGCTTTCCTCCAAGTCCTCTGAAAGTTCTTTCTAGAAGCCTCCTCGGGAGGACTGATGCTCAGAGAACCTAATTCACTGCTGGCTTCAGAAACATTGCTGCCAGTTGCATTCGCCTTAGCCCTGCACCAAATACCAGTCAAGGGCACTGCAGAGCATCTCTCTTCTCTGCCTCTAAGACAGATCCTCAGATCTATCACTTTTGCAGAATCTCATGGGGGGGGGGGAGGAACAGACTATAAACAGCTTGATATCTGAATGTCTTTTCTGCTTGATTTCCTTGGACTCACTTTTGTTTATTTTAGGTCCTGAGAACATGGGTAAGAGCTCATATGATTCTCTGAGATTCAGCTCAAGTTTCCTGTATGAGTCAAAACAAACTCAGTGTTTAAACAGTTATTGGAGCCTGGAACATTTACAGAACATATATTATACACAAAAATTCTAGTGGTTGTCATGGGAGTGACACCAGTGTGAGCAAGAGGGGTTTCTAGCTCCTGTCCTTCTAGAGTTAAGGCAGGGGGTAGACTATTAATGTTACAGAGGAGGGAGATATAAATACAACCAGCACCATTGTGAATTTTCCCAAATACTTCTTAATAACATCTGCTTAACATCTACTCACAATTCACATTCATCATTACTGCTCATGCCATGGTTCACTTTTTGTTCCCTAGCTGGTCTCCCAGCTTCAGACTCCCACATCCTCTCCTACCCCATCCAGAAGGATTTGTTAAAAATAAAGTTGTATTGTGTCTGTTGTGCTATGATCCTCTTTCAGAAGCTTTTTATGTCTACCTATCATTCTTAGAATAATACTCAAATTCCTTACCTTACCTTGCTAGGTCTTTCAGAATATGCTTCCCTAACATCATATTTTTATTTTTTCTTTTCTGTAAATATTTATTGACACCTAATAGACATCAGGAAATATTCTAAGTGCTACATATAATCATGGGCCCCTAAATTTGAGGCCTCTTGCTTTGAGGAGGAGTTGAAACAATAAACAAAAGATTAAGATAATTTCAGTGAGAGTTGTGTCTGTAAAAAAGAATTTGAAAACCTTGAAAAATCAAAAATTGTTCAAGACTAGTTGTCAAAAGTCAGGTGCAGATATGACACACAAAAATTTGGGGGGAAAACACTGTAAAAATCTTATCTGCATTTAAATTACTTCAGAATTGTTTTTAAGTTTTGTCCCTATCCCAGGCAAATCTAAGCTGGAAATTGCTCATGAGGTATTACAGGTATGGTTTCTACAACAGAGAGAAATGAGATGATTCATTCCCTATATCGCATGACTGATAAATGAACATGTATTTATGGTATGAGGTAAAAATAAAATGCCTAGGGCTTTTAATACCATGTCTTATGTTTCTTGACTTAAATAGCATTTTTAATCAAATGATCAAATACAGATACCATATATTATTGGGTAATGAGCTTCTGTTATACTGACAAATGCTATATAAAGAAAGACAAGCTAATGTCATGGAGGACAACATGGTGGGTGCGTTGTGAGGCAGCATTAGCTTGAGTGTCAGTCAAGGCCTTTTTCTGGCCCTGCCCTTGGTGACTTCTCTTGCTCTTGCAGTGCTTTGACATGCAGTGTTCTCTCTCCTGTTTCTTGATCTTCCCCTACACTATGTTTTGGCCTAGATTATTTGACTCGATTTCCAGGCTTCACTCTTCTTCTTGGCCACTTCCAGTAGGTCAAACTGAGATATCCCCCTCTCCCAGAAGCTGCCTTCCCCAAGTCTGGATTAGGTGTCCCTCCTATGTTGTTTGTTTGCCATTTCCCCACACACTGTGTCCTAATTGCCTGTTTACTCATCTGCATTCTCTGGCACACTAAGCTTTGTGAGGCCCAGGGTCTTGGTTTATTTTATTCCCTCCTGTATTCCCGGTTCTTAGCATAGTGCTTGGCATATAATCCTTGTCAAAGACATATTTATTGGAAAAATGCATGCAACATAACAAGTGAGTAAGTTCGAGGTGAAGGAAGGGGAGTACATACCTAATTAAGTGAATTGCATAAGGAAACATTTGAGATTTCTGGAGAACTTTGAGCCACAGAATGCTTTTGAAGGAACTACTAAGCCCCATGTTACAACCTTATAGGGAAGAAGCTATACTAAGTACACCATCTATATATATATAATTGGGTTTCTTTTCCTGGAATAGGTCAATAGGAGTCAAAAGGATGGTAGTGAAGACATGGCAGAACAATAGATATTAATTATTATGAAGAGAAAATCTCTTAGCCTGGTTATTTATACCCATTATTACCAAGAGAAAAGCTTGGCACCATAGTTACTACTTTGTTATTAGAAGGGGAGAATTTATATGCATCAACAAACATTTTTGGGCAAAGTAGACCATTTAATCATTCTCAAATGCAGGTTATGGAGTGCCACAATTTTGGGTTTTAATTTTTTAACTGGGACATTATGAGCTCTGATCAGCTAATCTACGTCTATAAACTGCAGGCCTAGTGAAAGCATGTCCAGCACTCAGTAGTGACCCTGATTAGCTGAGAAGCAAGTTAAAAAAAGAGTAGGGGTATAAATGTGCATATAGGGGGTAAAACAAATAATAATAAAATTGGAAGAAAATATTTTTTAAACTACCCTATCAAACTATTCATTATACACTGGAATTCGGAATAAAATTGAGCCACTAGAAACTTCTATCTGAGGGGATTCATTTAGTGAAGTACTTATTGCCAACTTAGAAGAAGCCTTCTCATCTCTAAGAGTGCCTCTCAGCGTGGGTCCTCAGGGGAAGCATTAGATCAAGACTTCAATGTGTTATTTCCAATTCATTTACATGTCCATCTTATTGTACCTTCTGATCATCTGTATTGCATATGTAAAAGGCAGTCTTACCTTCATCTGCCAGCACCACATAAAACTAGGCATTGCTAACCCTGTGCCCTGTGATGTTAAACATGTATGCTAAAAGTGGATTTTTTCTTGCTGTGATGTTCTTAATTTGGTTTACAGACAATTTATAAAGCTATTTGTTAGTGGACATGGCCAAAAAAAGCAGACTTCAGGTCTCTGGAGTATTTGGTTAAAAAAACCTGAAGGCACATATTTCGTACTATTGGGAGCTATAGTTTGGTAGGATTGAAGATACATAAGTTTTTACCCGCTCCTTCTCAAACTTGATAAGAAAAGACCTGAAGAAAGAACTCTCAGCTGGTATTAGGAGAGATACAGGATAGATCAGGTACCTTTTTAATGTGTCTCTTTTCCCACTAAAGCCCTGATGTTAGAAGACATTGACTAGTGACAAACAGTGCAATTTTCTTTGTATGTGAACTAGAGCATTTCGGCTAAAAGCTTAAAGGAGCTTACAGGTAAGATGTCGCGGCAAGAGTTTCTCCCCTGAAAGAACACAACTTAATAAATGTACAGTGGCTCTGTTTGGACCCCCTACCTGTCTAGAAATACAAAATCACAGTCTGTCTGCTGCCTTTAACTCATGCCTTGTGCACGCATGAGCTGTCCCCCTCTGAGGTTTACTAGAGTGTATTTCATTAGAACCTCTTCGTGGCATCATGAACCTGATTGTAATGAATGGATTGAACTCTGAAAGCACTGGGCACTGACCTCCCATCTGCTGATATCCTAAATCAGGCCATTAGAGGATTCCACAAGAAAGAGCATGCTGTTTATAGGTTAATTTATCTCTCATTTGGTTCAACTAGATGTGTGCTTATAAAGGTCCTCTAATTGAATCTTATAGATGCCACAGAGATGTTTCCATTTTAAAGAAGTCTTTGGGAATAAATACAGGCAGTTCTCAATTATCTATGGTAATGGAGACCTGGCCAATACAGAGGAGCACAATACAGAGGTGGTTCTCTATCCTCATTTACGTGATTAATTTTAAACCTCTATCACTGTCAGATACTGAACCAGAACTACTGCAATGGCTAATCTTGGTCTCTTTCCCATTTATCTGATCTGATAACACTCTAGTCAAAATGCCATAAACAACAAAGGAGGCCCAATGCCTGATGATCATGCATTTCTCCATAAAACGCAAAGGGCTGTAGATACTGATGGTGGCAGATGTGTGAACTCACTGGTTAATGACACTGTGCCATTAGAAAAGTAAGGCATTCCTAGTCATCTGTAGCATGTGGACCTGGCAGTGGCCTGAGACTCAGTAATGACAATGATGGTGTCTATTCATTGAGCACTCACTCCACGTTAAGTACTGGACTAAGCATTCACATTTATTGGTTTAATCTTCACAACAAATCAAGGGTTGTTATCCCTGTGTTGCAGATGAAGAAACCGAGGCTTGCTAGAGATGAATTACTCCCCTTGCATGTAGTGTTAGTGATAACCTGGTGAGGACTGCCGGCTGGGTATGTCCAACACCACAGCGTTTCTCCTCTGCCTTCTCTCCTCAGCATGCGAGGTGTTGGAAGTCACCCACCGTGGGGCCTGCAGTGCCTGCTTGCTTGCTGTCTTCTTGGCACTCATTCCCTTCACTCTCCCCAGCTTGATTCAACAACTTTTATAGGTTGGTTAACCCTGGTCTACAAGTTGCTGATAGTGAAATATCATGAAATGGGCCCTCTTCACTAACTTATGATCATCCATACCCTAGGGCCTGGAAAATCATCTCTGTTTCATTTTGAGGCTCTTTGAATTCTCTGTATGTTTTGTCCCTTTTGCTGGAGCCATCCTGTAAATACAGGCTTCATTTTATGTGTGCGCGCGTGTGTGTGTTAAAAAAATTTTTTTTTATATTTCAACCACATGGAACGTGTCTTATGAAATGTCTTGTCAATGTCTTATGAAAGTATCCTTATGAGTAAAGAGCTTACAAATCACTTAGAATGCCTGCCCGTTGGTATGATGCTGTCCCTTACACTTTGCAGCAGTTACAACATATTTGAAGGTTTGTGCTTCTAGTACTTAGTTAATTCATTTATCACCTACCTTTGAGGGATAATTGTGGGTGCGTAATTTTAGCAACATCATTATGCCTGTTGATATAATCCAGAGCTGCCTCGGTGGTGCAGCCCCTGATTATATGTTCAGTTAACTACCATGTGTTGTCAGCATCTCTCACCCACCATGTTTTCTTGGGTTGGATACTTGTAATAATTTATAGCAAAAATTGCCCTGCCGGGCATTATCACTGCAATCCCATGGTCTCAGAAACTCACATATACAAGTGACCCTATAGGTTTGTTTTCCATTCTGCAAGTTTGGTGAAGAAAGCTTGGGGACAGGCTGCCTGATTATGGTCTGAGTTCCATGTGACTTTGGGCAAGTCACTAACTTCTCCCAGAGACTGTTTCTCATTTGGGTATGAAATGAATGTGGAAGTGTTTAGCCTGCCTAACCTCACAAGACTGTTGTGAAGTTCAGTTGGAATAATATATTTAAATGCCTTCTTAAACCTGTAGAACAGGGGCAAAATGTGGCATGTGACCTTTCTTAGTCTTGACCCCTATTTTCCTGATCTTCTGTTCACACACACTAAGAAACATTTTTACTTTCCAGCTTATATTTGTGCAGTTGAAACTTTTTTAATACATATTTTCATGCCGGGGAAAAGCTACCTTCACATATTTGTTATCTATGAATTCTCTACAGGCAGGGGCAAAATCTCCTGCTTCTTTGTTTCCTTGATGAAACCCTCATATGGAGAGTATCTTAGCCTGAACTTGGTTGCTCAGAGGTTGGTTGGCTGGAGGAATATACATCATTGGCACCAACTGTGCCCTTGCTGTGGTCTTTATGGATTAGGCTTATGAAGTTAGAGTTTCCTAGGGCTTCTGGTGCTTTGTCATGGAGGCTATGGTGTTACAATAGTGACTCTTAGTTCACACAGAGGCATTTTAGGACAAATTATACCCTTGCACCCAGGACCACAAAGGCCTCCATTTTGATCTCATCATCCCCAGCCCCAGAATAGCTCTGCCCCACTTTTCTATTTTGCTGTGTAGTCATTTGGTTTAGATATTGTGTGTGTGTGTGTGTGTGTGTGTGTGTATAAACATTCATGCCTAAAATGAAACTAATATCCATGTATCCTACCGTCCAAGGGTAAGATTATCGGAAGGCAGCTGGTTTATAAGGTGACTTGTGGGAATTAAAAAAAAAAAAAATTTTTTTTCTGTGGGTAAACAAATGAGGAAAAAAGGTGTTACCTCACTTCTGTGAGGTAACACAGCCCTACCAGGGCATTGAGCTTGGAGTGTAGGTTCTGGACTTGTTTCAGCTGCCACTTACTGCCCTAGTGTTGCCTTTGTGCAGGCTAAAACTGCATGGGGGCACATGGCAACCCTGAATATAAGGGTGTGGGGTGTGGCTCATTACCACTGAGCAAAGGGTGGAGCATAAACAGATCTCATTCTGCCCTGGGGCCCAGTAGAGTGATCAACCTGGAGGGATCAGACCTTTGGAGAAGGATTGAAGGGGAAAAAAAAAAAAAAAAGAGGCAATGTCTGTCAAAGAATCAGGCATCACGGAGAGGCTGGGGGCAATTTCTCCTCATGGGGAAACAAGACCCCAAGCTCCCATATACATATATTCGGCACCCAAATGCCAGTAGCAGGGGGGCCTATGGAGTGTCTGCCATGTGCTTTCCTTTCCATCTGTTCCCTACCCCACCATGGATTTTCCTATTAATGAGGTTTTTCTTTTTTTTTTTTCCCCCTTCTTACCCCCAATCTGGCATTTTCATCTTAGGTTTCATCTGTACAGAACTGTGGGTAAGAAAATGAGGAGGCTGTCCTCGGGCCCATCAATCTCTGGGCCTCTAGGCATGGCTCTGAGTCTAAGAAGCCAAGTACCTCTGGAAATGGAACGATAGGCATTAATCTGTTCCATAAACATTTATCATATATCTACAGTGTGCCAGGTCCTGGCAACACATCAATGATCAATTATACAAGTCATTTTCTCTGCCTAAATATTTCCCCACGGTGTACCCAACTCCTCCCTATTGTTCAGGTCTTAGTTGAGATGCCGCTTCGTCCTCCCAACCCAAATTCCCATAAGTTTCTAGGGTCTTCTATACTCTGTCTTTTATACCCTTTTCCACTTTTGCGATTACTAGTGCAATGGCCTTCTTTCCCACTACATTGTTAGGTGAGGTCAGGACCTTGGCTGGGGGCTCTGGGCCTACCTGACTGTCTGGCGGATACTAGGCCCTCAGAAAGTACTGGTTAATGCAGGAGTGAATGCTTGACTACCAAGCATAAGACCCACTAATTTACCTTTTGATAAACCGTTTTGAAAACACTGCTGTGCATTTGAATGGGAGGTGTTTATCCACCCTTAAAATCAAATGAGCTTTTAAAAAACCACTAAAGTTTCCTGCCTCAAGTTTTTCCTATAATCCCAACCTAAGAGATCTTTTTAACTGGAGTATTTTATATCAGAATATCAGAAAAAATATCTTTTCATACTTTTTTTTTTTTAAAGATTTTATTTATTTACTTGACAGAGAGAGAGAGACAGATCACAAGTAGGCAGGCAGAGAGAGAGGCGGAAGCAGGCTCCCTGCGGAGCAGAGAGCCCGATGTGGGGCTCGATCCCAAGACCCTGAGATCATGACCTGAGCTGAAGGCAGAGGCTTAACCCACTGAGCCTCTCTTCTCTTTTAACCCAGGCGCCCCTCTTTTCATAAGTTTTAACAATAACCTTGCCAACCAACTTACATGACAAGAAGGGAATCTCAGAATTTAGTTCACCAGGTGATTTATATGATTAATCGTGGCCCGCTACAGTAGGGCAATGGTGATAAATAACAGTACACTGGGGTATTTTCATTGTAAAATGGCCATTTCTCTGGTCTTTGATTGATCACGGTCACTGTGATCATGACCGAAACCTTTCATTAACCTTTTTATATTTAATTTCTTGTTTTGAGCTAGCACCATTGTTAATCCTATTTCCATGAGCAACACAACACACACTCGCCCTTTCGAGAAGCATCTAGACTCCCTGGCACTGCGTGGCAGCTGCTGAACAAGAAGCAGAAACTAACCTTTCCCCCAAGCAGATCTGAGCAAGAAAGGGCTTCGAAAAGCCTTTGCCGTCTGTCTTCCCTCCTAGGGAGGTCTCATCACGATGTGGGGACACCCAGTGAGTATAATGTTCTAAAGACCCATAAAACATTATTTGACGAGAAAATTTTGCCTTGCCTATGAGCTGCCGCTAATGAATTACATATGATGCAAGAAGCAGCATGGCTGAAATATTTTTATTAATACTAATAATATTTTTTGCTTATACAGCAACTTTCATGGGAGGAAATGGAGTTGGAAAGGAAGCTTTAAAGACATACTTGGGGTAAAATTACTGGCTCATAACTTTTTAGACTTGCTGCTGCCCTTCTGCCATGCTGGAGGCGGGGGGCGGGAGGGAGCAGGGGGTGGCTGCAAAGCTAAGGTCCTTCACCTCAGAGAATTTCAGTAGCCAGAGATTCCTGGACTTATAGATTCCACAGGAAAACCAAGTGATTTGTTTTTGTTTATTTGTTTGAAGGAGCAACACACTGTATTTTCTTATGGTGTGACGTTAAATTAATCCACTTGAGAAAAAATGGTAGTGAGAGCTGATTTTGTTAATGCTGTTGTTGGCTGCCCTTGGCAGTTTGCTTTATGGTGTATGTGGCCTTGTTTTAAGTGCTTATAGGCACACGTTTAATGTCCACGACATCCCTGTGAAATAGGTGTTACTGTGCTTTTTTTATAGATGAAGTGATTGAGGCACAGAGAGGTAAAACAACTATCACCACTTGCCCAAAACTTGCTGAGAAATGTTCCTGTCTGGGACCCTTGGGTTCCAGACTGCAGAAGAGAGGAAAACTTGGTCAATGGTTGGTGTGTGCTCAGGAGATCATGACCTGTCTTTTGGCACTTAATGTAAATTCCTTGCCTTCTATTCCTTTGATGTGTGTACTTTCCTTAGTTCCTCAACTAGACTCCAGGCTCTGTGAGGACGACGATTTGAGGTTAGGTCTATAAAATTTAGCTCAGGTTTTGGTAATTAAAATCCAGGGTGGTTGTTTTAATCAGGGCATAAGCTGTTTTCTAATGGGGACAATGATAAAGGATTTTGAAATCAGAGCCATTCTGGCAAACCCAAGACATGTATCACCCTAATTCTTGTGCTTTCTTTTATAAAAAAAGACCAAGGTGGGGAGTAGTCCGCTGTCATTTTTAGGCTTAGTTTATAAGGTGTGTGCATTTTGGTAGAGAATTGGGGCCTTGTACTCTGTGTTACATATTCAGAAATATCAGTATTATTACTTTTTATGAGATAGTCATGCTCCAGGGAATTTATTTACTACAAAATCCAAAATATAAAATTTATTTATTTTCACTCAAAAATATACTTTTAGAGTTGTAGCTCTATGAAATGCTTTTTATGTCTGAGTCAGGGCATCTAGCAAACCAAAGAAACAATCTGAGAAGCTTGAAGACCCATGGAATGAGGTGTCCACCAAGACTACTGTTGAAGCCACAGAACTTTTAATCTATAGAAAATATCTTCCTGGGGTTCCTGGATGGTTCAGTCAGTTACGTGTCTGACTCTTGATATCCGCTCAGGTCTTGATCTCATAGTCATAAGTCCAAGTCTCATGTGGAGCCTATTTAAAAAAAGTATATGCATATCTTCCTGGTGGCTTGCATTCTTGGGCCCAATGTATAGAGTCTAACTCTCCATTGGACAGCCTCAAAGAGTTATAAACTCTTTATTATCCAACCTTCCCCCTTTATATATTGTTAGCAGAGACTTCTAAAAAAAAAATCTTGGTCATTTTCATTAATAATTTCTATTTCTATCCCTCAAGTTATAGGATACTGTTTCTCTGATAGTACCGTAAGTAGTCCCCATGCAGTTTATATGGCCTGATAATGTTTGGAATGGGTATTAATCGTATCAGCATGTCGCAAATCATCTTTTAAGTGAATTAATTCCTGGACACAAATGCCATGTCACCTTCCTCTACATTAATTCTGTTACCTTCAAATTCAAAAAGTAACATTCTAGGTGAGTCATCAAAGTGTGATGCCAAAGGAGGAAGAAATAGGGTCTGGAATTCAAAGACCTGTGTTTAGCAACTCCACTCTCTTCATTTCATAGCTTGACCTTGGTCAGCTCACTTATTCTGTTTGAATCCCAATTTCCTTATAATTATAATGACTACCTTATTAAACAAAAGAAGATAATGAATGTGAAGGTGCCTGAGAATTATATGACAATATATACAAGGTAGTTCAATATTTTGGTTTATATCAGTTTGGGAACCATAATATGTACGACCCTTTCAAGTATAAGTGACAGCCCAACACAAACTAGCTAACATATAATATGCGCCGGATTAAGTATAGCCAGTTCTGCTATAACCTGACATAGGCATTTCTAAAAGCAAGTCTATGTGATGAAGATTTTTATTTTATTTTATTTTATTTTTTCAGTGTTCCATTGTTTATGCACCACACCCAGTTCTCCATGCAATATGTGCCCTCCTTAATACCTACCACCAGGCTCATCCAACCCCAACCCCTCTCCCCTCCAAAACCCTTAGTTTATTTCTCCGAGTCCACAGTCTCTCATGGTTCGTCTCCCCCTCTGATTTCCCCCAACTCCATCTCCCAATGTCCTCCATGTTATTCCTTAGGCTCTATAAGTAAGTGAAACCATGTGATAATTGACTCTCTCTGCTTGACTTATTTCACTCAGCATAATCTCTTCCAGTCCCATCCATGTTGATACAAAAATTAGGTATTCATCCTTTCTGATGGAGACATAATACTCCATTGTATATATGGACCATATCTTCTTTATCCATTCATCCGTTGAAGGGCATCTTGGTTTTTTCCACAGTTTGGCGACTGTGGTCATTGCTGCTATGAACATTGGGGTACAGATGACCCTTCTTTTCACTACTTTTGTATGTTTGGGGTAAATACCCAGTAGTGCAATTGCAGGGTTGATGAAGATTATGGATATACTAACTGTCTAAACTGGCACTAACAGAAATACAATGCTTACCAAAATTGACTCAATATGTAATTTAGTATTTTCTGTAGAGATGTTAAAAAAAAGAAAGGTAGAATTAACATGAAGATATTTTTTATTCCACCATATATCTTAAATATTTTTAGCATAAATCAATATAAAACCTATTAATAGCTTTTTTTTACAAAAAAAGTATAAAAGACTGTATTTTACATTTATAGCACATTTCAACTTAAGCCAGCTTACTTCAAGTAGCCACAATGTAGCTAGTGGCAGCTGTACTGGACAATGTCAGTCTGATACCTGGGTCACAGCCTTAGAGTAGCAATTGAGGCTCAATCCCCAGATTACATGGGTTTAGAGTGGGGAACAAGTGAATGGAAATTGAGATTGATTTCTTAGAAAAGAGAGAATGGAATTTGTGGAGATAAAATCATCATCTCCATGAAATCTCTTAATTTTCAAGGAGTTAAAATTCCTGATCTCCAGACCATTTTTGGCTAAATATATTTAAATGAATTCTGTAGTTCAGTGAAAAATACAGCAGGTGCACAGAGAGAGTGCTAGGTTGGGATTAGGACATGGGATTTTTGGCTTACCTTCGTTAGCTTTTCTAACTGTCTGAGCTGGACAAAGTTCCTTGGTCTTCATTTTCATCTATAATATAAATGGATTCAGTTAGGTGTTTCCCAAACTCTAGCATTATTAAAATAAACTTTATTGCGGTATAATTTACATATAATAGGGTATACCCATTTTAATGTGTATTTCAAGGAGTTTTGACAAATTTAACACACTTGTAACTAGCAGCACACTCAAAATATGGAAAACATTTCCATCCCCACAAAACATTACCTTGTACTCTTTACCCTGGAAATATTCTGTTGATAGGTACTTTGGTGTTTTCTAGTTTCTGGATCAAGTAACTTGCAGGCATGGCTGAAGTCAGAGCTGAAATGGATTCAGATCAATTTTCTATGTCCTTTAGCCAAGGGAATTTTTAACCTATGCTGCCAAACTGTTTTCCAAGAATTTGTGCCAATTTTTAAAACAACAAAATATGAAAATTCCAGTTGCTTCATATCCTTGCCAAGACTTGTTATTATCAGTCTTTTTAACTTTAACCCTTTTAATGTGTGTATGATGGTATTTCAGTGGGGTTTTAATTTGCATTTCCCTGATGACTTGATGATAGCAAACCTCTTCTGATGTGCATATTAGCCCTTTGCACATCACCTTTTCTGAAGTGTTGGTTCAAATCTTTTGCCTGTTTTTAAAATTCCCTTTCTTATTATTTGTCAGATAGGTATAGCGACTTTTCTTTTAGTCTGTACCTTGTATTTTATTTTCTTAATGTCATGTTTAGAAACGTAAATATTTTTAAAGTCCAGTGTATCAGTTTTTTCTCCTATGAGTCATGTGTTTTCTGTCCTAATCTAAGAAATATTTACCTATCCCAAGGAAGATTTTATCCTAGACTTGTCTAAAAATTTGTAGTTTTATTTTTTACATTTAGATCTACTATCCGTTTTGAGTTAGTTTTGTGCATGAGGTAAAGATGGAGATTCATTTTATTCCAAATGTATATCTAGTTGTTTTGTAGTTTTTTAAAATCTTTTTTCCATTGAATTATCCATATCATATATATCATATATATGATATATATATATCATATATATGATATATACAAGCAATAATGTATATAATATAATCATAATAGGTGTTCATATATATGATATGATTATATGTATAATATATAATACATAATCTATAATAAATGATTATATATGATATAGTATTTTATACATATATATACACATATATATATATATATGTAATGTTTACACCATGGATCGTTATTATTTTTGTGGCTTTTGTTTAAAGCAACTTGAGAATGAGACAGCTGAGCATGAGTCTCTTTTCTGGATGCAATAGTGTGGAATTAGGAGATAGTCTTATTTCGGAACCTTGATCACTGACTCCATTTAACATACCTGCTCAGGACCACATTAAGATGGGATATTCTGTGGGTCTTATCTAGAAGCAAGTACCTGTCAGAATCCAAGGATTTGGATTTCTGGTTATTCTTTCACTCCTCCCTTCTGTATCCTCCCATCTAAAGCTTCCTATTCATATGGCCACCTTACCAATTTCAAAACCCTTTACCCCTCTGTTTCTGTGGCTCTATCCCCAAATATATGGGGCTTTATACACAAGTAAACTAGATCTGTAAGAGCAGCATACGCTAAGAGTATTCATACTAGACTGTAAGGGAGACAGATTTTCTGTCTTTAGGAGCCTTGACAATAATCTCTCTGTAATTCTGGATAATGTATACTCCTTGAGTCAGGATGTCTCTGGTTCTGCAGTTTTGTCTGCCCTGACAGACAAAATGTTCACCTGATTCTGGCCCAGTTTTCCCCATTGTTTTCATTTGTCTTGCACTGTGTTGAGCTGGTACATTGCCCTAAACTGTGGCAGATACGATTTCTTGTAGTGCTGATTCTCTTTTCATTATCTGTCTCATTACTTCTTAGCACCTGGCCCTTGAGTTCAAAACCCTGGGAGGACCCCTCTTGCAAACCTGCTTTCAGCAGAGTAAGATATCTTCATCTCTGAGGTCACGTTTCAGGCTTTTGTTCAGTCACAAGTTCTGTTTGGATTTATCCTCGGTGTGTCTACTTGAATATTCAAAAAGTCATCAGCTAGTCTAATTTGTTTTTTTTTTAGCCATGTAAAAGACTGATTTGCTTTGACAGGTGGATCAGAAACAGAATTGGAGCTATTTTATCTGGACCTAATTAAACAACCTTCATTACCGGCAGATATATGTTTGTGACTTAAAATTAGCATGATTGGAATTAAAACTCAAAATATAAGGCATTGAATTCAGATATGGCTGGTTTAAAAATAAATTCCATACATTTTAAATGCAGCAAGTCTGGCTTTTAAATATCCTATAGTGACAAATTCCATTTAGGGGTGTGTGTTTGTGTGTGTGTGTGTGTGTGTGTGTGTGTGTGTGTACGCATGCACGCATGTACCCATGGCTGTGGCCATAGATAATAGTAAAGATATGGCCCAAATTTTCTGAACAGTTCCAGAGCAGCATTCTGAATTGAAACTTCAGTAAAATATTTTTAAAATCTCATTTCTCCTCCTCCCCTCCCACCCCCAAGTATTGAGTTCAGCTTTGAGGATTTTATGTAGCTTTCTTTGGCCTCAAAGGTTACATTCTCTAATCAAATTATTTCTATTCATCAATGTCGAGTTTCTGAGATTTCCTGATTGCCTTTTATTATACGTATCCTGATTGTGTGCAGATGTATATATATCCAGACACAGTGGAACCTGCTTAAAATGTTCTTTCACATGTAACATTTAAAATCATATTAGATTTTTTCTTATAATATTTTATTTCCTTAACCTTTTGAGAAATATGTTAAAAGATTTTGTGTGTGTATATGCATATATACACACACACCCATAGACACACATATATACATAAAATATTTCTGTAATTGTAGACGTGCACTCTTGATAATGATAGAAACTTAATAATTATTAAATAATTATAAAATATAGGCACATATTTTTGTCTTCCTTTAGAATTTTGGAGGGTTATTATGCACTTAGATATGTGAGCCAGATTTTACCTTATGAAGAAAAATAAAAGGTTGAATAAAACATATTGACATTTCTGTTCAACATTAAGGCTGCAGGAATTATGGTGGATTCCTTTTCCTAACAAACATTAATATGAGATTCCTGGTGTGATGAGAACTGGATATCAAGAATCTAATCCCTCCCCTTGCCTTTGTGCATCAGTGACCCTCTCCAAATTATTAAAATTCTGGGTCTTTTGTGATACCTCTTGATGCATTGTTGCAATTTTAACCACTTTAAAATGCAAGCAAGAGCACCTCCTTAGTATTTATAGCCTCCTTATGTACCTACCATTTTTTATAAAATATAAAATAAAGCATTTGTATTTATCCATGTCCTTTTAAAAATTAGAATTTCCAGATGGCCCCTTCTTTTTCATGGTTTTCTGGAATTAAAACAACAGTTCCTGCATGTGTTTGCAACCTTTGTTTGGATTTGCAACCTTCTTACCGATGAGGGGTCTAATTCAGCCATTGTTGCTGATCCCCAATCTTTGTTCAGTCATTTCCCTTCATGTTCAAGAGGTCCTGGCTCAACATGGGCTCAGTGGTAGGCACTGCTTTCATTTGTGTTCCAAGTAGAGTAATTAATTTTTCTGTGTACATTGTTCTTCTTGAATCCCAACTTTTACATATCTGAACTTTAGGTGGTTAGAATTTAATTTGGGAGCATCAGAATCAGGTAACTGGTCAAATTTGAAATGTAAAGTCCTTGGATTTATTCTCTCCTTTATTACAGGCAGGTCCGTCACCTTATACAAGGGTGTTTATCATTCTTTTCTTCTTTCTCCTTAATGCAGTGGGGACGATGACAATGTTTTTTACCCCAGGCTTGTTGATGTTGTATGGCAACTCCTTTAGTTCTGGAAGGACCTACAGATAACTGACCCATTTGGTGAGATGTTGGACAGGGATTTCTGGATAGTTGCCTTAAGTGCATCAATTTGCAAAGGATTGTGAATTTGTAAAATTTTATTGGTCTTGTTTTGTCAAAGCCCATCAAATCTCATAACATTAAAAACTGTGATGATTTTTTGTGATTTTTTTTTTTGAGATAAGCAAATGGAAATTGAAATTATAGCCGCTCAGTTTACAGGCTTTGTGACCTTGGGCAATTTTTGGGGGGGTACATTTATTTTTTTATTAACATATAATGTACTATTTTTTCAGGGATACAGGTGTGTGATTCATCAGTCTTACACAGTTCACAGCACTCACCGTACCACGTACCCTTCCCAGTGTCCATCACCCAGTCATCCTGTCCCTTCCATCTCTTCCCCTCCAGCAACCCTCAGTTTGTTTCCTGAGATCAAGAGTCTCTTATGGTTTGTCTCCCTCTCTAGTTTTGTCTTGTTTCATTTTCCCCTCCCTTCCCCTACTATCCTCTGTCTTGTTTCTCAAATTCTTTGTATCAGTGAGGTCATATGATAATTGTCTTTCTCTGATTGACTTATTTCACTTAGCATAATACCCCCTAGTTCCACCCACGTCATTGCAAATGGCAAGATTTCATTTTTGATGGCTGCATAATATTCCTTTACATATATACATATATGTATATCACATCTTCTTCATCCATTCATCTATTGGTGGACATCTAGGTTTTTTCCATAGTTTGGCTATTGTGGACATTGCTGCTATAAACATTGGGGTGCACATGCCCCTTCAGATCACTACATTTGTATATTTGGGGTAAATACCCAGTTGTGCAATTGCTGGGTCATAGAGTAACTCTATTTTCAACTTCTTGAGAAAAATCTGAACTGTTTTCTAGAGTGGCTGCACCAGCTTGCATTCCCACCAACAGTGTAGGAGGGTTCCTCTTTTCCTGCATCCTCACCAACATCTGTCATTTCCTGACTTGTTAATTTTAGCAATTCTGACTGGTGTGAGGTGGTATCTCATTGTGGTTTTGATGTGTATTTCCCTGATCCCAAGTGGTGTTGAGTACTTTTTCAAGTGTCTATTGGTCATTTGGATGTCTTCTTTGCAGAAATGTCTGTTCACGCCTTCTGCCCATTTCTTGATTGGATTATTTGTTCTTTGGGTGTTGAGTTTGACAAGTTCTTTATAGTTTTTGGATACTAGCCCTTTATCTGATATGTCATCTGCATATACCTTCTTTGGGCAAGTTTCTTAATGTCACTAAATTTTACTTTCCTGATGTGAAAAACCAGGAAAATTATAGTCCTTCACTGAAGGAGAAGGGAAGATTAAATGAAGGGAGTGGAGTGTAGTGGTTGGAATCACAGAGGCTGGGTCTGGATGGCCTATGTTCAAGGGCCTGTCTCCACTACTTGCCATGTGATGTGGGCAATTCATTTAACCTTTCAAGGCTTTGGTTTCTTCATTTGAGAATGTGGATTATAGTAGCATCTGCTCACAAGCCTGTGAGGATTAAAGCAGATAATAACTTTAAAGCACTTACAACTATACTTAGTGCATGGGAAAGAATCTAATAGGGTCATTCACCCAACAAATATTTGTGAGGCACCTACCATGTGGCAAGCATTATTTTAGTGCTGTAGACACAGATGTGAACAAAAGTCCATACCCTTTTTTAGCTCTTGCTCTAGTGGGTAGGAGCAGACAATAAACAAATAACAACACCCCCATAAAAACAAAAGAAAAACAATAAGTATATAATAAGGCTATGTAGAAAGAAGAAATAGAGAAGGATAATAAGGAGGGTGGCTGGCAGAGGGGCAATTTGAAATGGAAGAGTCTGAGTAGGCTTACTTGGAAGATGGTATTTGAGCAAAGACCTAAAGGTGGGGATGATCAAGCCATGTGGTCAAGGAAAGAGTGAGTCAACCCAAGCCCCTGTGGCAGGAAACTCACAGTAAGTAGAGTGCGACATTAGTAAGAGAGGAGACCAGAAAGAAGATAAGAACCAACTCAGAGCACCTGACCAGTGGCTGTTATGAGTTGGGCTTATGGTCTGAGTGAGATGGAGAGCCCCTGAAGGGTTTCAGGCAGAAGAGTGTCATGACCTGACACATTTTGTGAGGAACACTTTGGCTGCTAAGTTGAGGATGGACTAAGTTGAAGATGGACTTTAGCTATAAACCAGATGAGAGTGAAGTTGCCCAGGATCACGATGGTATTGGTGGTGGTGGGAGAAGTGAGCAGAATGTGAGTACATTCCGAGAAAGTGGTGCTACTGGAATTTGCCATCATCATAATGTATTAAGTGAGATGGCCCTTAATTCCTTTGGAACATTGGCTGCTGCAGAGTAAATATTTATTAAATGGTAGACTACTGTTATTAAAAGGTACTAATATTATTTTGAGGTTTTATTTGCAAGTTGGAAGGGAACTAAGGCTTCTTCAGTGCCTAAAGTGGATTTAAGTGTGATGTCAGGAAGGACTTCACTCACATGCTCAGAATGCCTTGTGAAGCCTTGGACTAAATATCTAAGGAGATTTGAATCCTACTTTTCTTAATTCTTTCATTTAAGAAACTACTTGTGCAAAATTTCTGAGTTGAAGAATCCATTAGATCAAGAGTATGTAAACTATACCCTGGGGACCAAATTTAGTCCACCTTTTGTTTTTGTAAGTAAAGTTTTATTGAAACACAGCCATGCTCATTAACTCATTAATATTGTCTTTAGCTGCTTTAAAGCTACAACAACATAGTTGAGAATTCGCAAAGCCTAAGATGTTTACTCTCTGGCTCTTTACAGAAACTGCCTTAGATGAACATTTATGTGTGGCTTAGTGTCATAAACACAGAGTTATTTTCATTCAGGGCATATTTATGAAAATATATGGCACCTATAATGAATGAAGATACCCAAAGGTACTCATGAATATGTTTACTTTGGAGGAAGAGTCCAGGCTTTGGAACACTTTCTTCAGAAAATGTTGTCATCATAACGGTACCATTTATCTCTGCTTTACTATGCTTCAGGTGACTGTCCTAACCCCCTCACATTGACTAGCTCATTTAAGCCTCACAACAATCATTCAAGATATAACATTATTACTCCTGTTTTACAGATAAGACAAGTGAGGTACAGAGGGGTAAATTACCTGCTTAGAGTTCCACTGTTGGAAAGTAGCAGGGACAGGGAGGCAAATGTAGGCAGACTGACATGAGAGCCCATGCTGTTCACTTCTGTGCTTTGCTTCCAACCAGGCAGTTTCTGAATAGTTTCTTAGCTAGATGCTGTGTGTGACTTCTATCATCAACAGATTCCTAAACTTGGCTGTCGACCCTGCTCTTGTGAGATTGTTCAATACATTGATCATCAACATCTCTGCTGTTTCAGTTGCTTCTGCACAGTGATGCCATTCAGCTGCCAAGGGGCAGAAAAAGGAGTGGAAAATTGCCACATCCCTATTTGTGTTCTTTCCTTTTACGTCGACAGAATAACAGGAAGACAGTGCCAGTTTTGCCACTTGTCTCGTAAGTGCGAAGTCTCAAAGAATAATGCAAAATTAATTTTCATATATTTATGAGTTTATCCAAGTGGAGGGTTTCTTAACTCTTTAGATTTCAGTGTTGGGCTACTAAAAATGGATATCATTTTCCTTTAAATAACAGGCCATTTTAGAATAAGACTGTCAGAAATGAAAATACTGTATTTATGCTTCATTGTAATCTGTTCATTGCTTTGAGGTCTCTAGGTTCCCAAGGAAGCATTAAAAATCCAAACAGTGTCCCTGAGTGCTGGGTTTTGCATTTGGATCTCTTATATAGCTTACGTGTAAAAGCATGAGTCATCTGACAATCACCTATTGATAACACATTTGAAAAGAAAACAGCCAACTTCTTCTGGCTACAGTCTGCAGTAATTTTGAATCAAAATGTTCCTCCCTTTTCCCATCTCATGGCCTATTTTAGATGATAACATGCAAATAAGTGTTTTTCCTGCTAACTTCACTCATTTTTGGGTAACTGCCACTCTGAAGATGCAGCTGCCACAGATCAAAAGTTTCAAGAAAAGAGGGTGGGTGTTGTGGCTGCTGAAAAAGCTTTCTTGTTCCTGGACTAGATACCCAGAACGCCTAGTGCTTGTCCAATGGCAAGAATCTGATCTAGGGCCCATGGATGTGGCTTCTTCTTATTTCTCTTTGTTGACACTTGTTATTCTCTTACACTCAATATCCATTCCCAAGGCAGTGGTCCATTGTTCATGTCTTCAAAGATTGTGAGACTTCATGTGGCCTAAGAAAGAATTAAAGTGTCCTCATTTACATGTATACATTAAGCAAGTTCAAGTGAAGGAACGCATCAGTTTCTAGTGTTCTCGAATTTTAAGGGAATAAGCAGAGAAATTACCTCAAAGAATTTGTTTGTAAGAATGTGGCTATTATACAGAATGGTGAGAGGGACCAGAGGTGCTGATCTTCCTCTCTCTCTCTCTTCTTTCATCCTTCTTTTCTCCCTTCTTCCTTCCTCCCTCCCTCCCCTTTTTCATTTCTTCCTTCCCTCCCTCTCTCCCTCCCTCCCTTCTTTTCTTTCCTTACTTCCTTCTTTCCTTCCCCTCACAAATAGATATTGAGTGCCTACTAAACAGACTCTGTGCTGGACCCTGAAGACACAATTATAAACAAGGCAAATGGAGGTCATAGTCTTTGTAAAATTTACTGGAAGAGACAAATGCAATAAATAATTAACAATAAATTATGCACATAATTATGTGATTACACTAGGTAAATTCTGTGTAGAAAAAGCATAGAATATGACAGGGTGGGGCAGAGTAATGGAGACTTAGACTGATGAGCAGAGAAGGCCTCCAAGGTAAATGCCATGTAAACTGACCCTTGAGAGATGAATGGGAGGAGGCAGAAGAAGTAGGGGCAAGCACGTTCCTGGCAGATGAAATAGGGCTAGTGTAGGGAAGAACTGAAAGAGGGGTGTGAGATGGACCTAGAGAGGTAGTGAAGGGTCATAACTACCAGTGCTTGGTAGACCTTATTGACAAGTCTGGACTTTGTCCTCAGAGCAAGGTGAAATAGCTAAGACATAGAAGGACCTTAGTGTTTTGTATGTGTTTTTGTAGATGGTCAGAATTACAAAACTCAGTGGATCTTTCCTATGTGTTTGAGAATGTCATAGATAATTCCATGGGAATCTGCAATCATTCTCATGTGAGATTTTATCCTTAAGTACCTAATACCATTTTAGTATGTCAAAAACAAATACTTTCTGTGTCTCTCAAATCTTCAAAAGTCTTGTGAATCTTCATGAGTAATTTTTAAAGACTGAGTTAGTTGGAACTGAATTCAGAAGACCCAGTGAGTGGGCAAGGCTTGACTCACTGATTTTTGGTATATGTGAATTGGAAAAAATTGGGGGGAATTAGATTAGAAAAGAGCAGAGTCCAAGAATTCTTGGGAACTAGTCTTCTCATTTTTTGTTTGTTGTTTTGTTTTTCCAATGTATCTGAAGACTGTTAAGCTTTACTATTAACACCATTTAAGTAATATTTGCCCTAGATCTTGACTTTCCTTACACAGTATGCTAGACTGCCTATTGGCAACTCAATACCATTTCCCATCTTCTCTGCACAATCAGTGGTATGGGGATTTTGAAGCATCAGAACAAATTTCTTGAAATCTCTGTCAGTGAAATTATGTTTTGTATTTTTGTGTTGTTTTTGTTTTGTTTTGTTTTTTTTGCTTTATTCCATGAGGGAAAGGCAGTTGTACAAGAGACAGAAGGTAAAAGAGAATCAGAACCACTATTGTCTCTGGGCAGCATTGGGAAGATGTTTAGTCTATGGCAGAAGACAAATTGGTTTTGCTAGAGGTTTCTGGGTGTTCTGCAGTTCTTTACTACTCAGGCACTGGAGATGCTAGATCATCATTGCCTTTATGTTCTGAATTTAGGCATTTCTTGATCTCCTCGATGCTAGTGGTGGCTGCTCAGCAACCTTTTCTCCCTTAGCCTTTCCAGTAGATCTTATGTCTCCAGTTCCTTCTGTTGGGTCCATTTCTGCATGACATACCTAGAGTGGCTTGTGTTTTTCTGACTGAATTCTGTTTGATACACATCATTATTAGTCAGTTCACAATGGTAAAATTGAAGTAAGTTTGTTTAGTGAATTGACAGCTCTCTTCCAAGAATGCTGTTTAACTAGTTAATTTTATTAGTCTTTTTCTTTTTTTAATTAGTCTTTTCTTGAATATTCTGTTCTTGGTCATGACCACTTGCACACCTCCATCACCAACCCCAGTCCTCTATAAAACTCATTGATAGATCTACATAACACGTAAGTTAAAAATCCTCATCTCTTTTATTTGGAATAAAAGGGCCTTCAAGAGCTGCTCCCCACCATATTGTCTCATCATCTCTGGTCTTGTCAGTGAATCGCTAACATGGTGAATCTCCTATATTTGATGTTTCTGGGTCTCAGCTCATGCGATTCTCTTTGCTTAGATATATACTTGCTCTGTTAGGCCCATACGTAGTCTTGGAGATTCAGTTCAAATATTTCTTTGGCTCTCCTTTTTTCCTCATGACTGTCTAACAACTGCAATTAAACTTCAATAGCAACCTTATACAGAAGCCTAATACAAAGTTGTTATACGGTTTTCTGTTTTGTTTTTTACATTCACTAGTTAGTAAATTCCTTGAGGAATTCTAGTTTTGTTTTTTGTTTTTGTTTTTTTTAATCTCAAGAACTTAGAACCCAATAAATGGGCATGGACTTGAAATACTGAGTAGAAATAGATTGTTACCTATATGCCACATATGCAAAACAAAACAAAACAAAACAGCCAAAAGAACCACTAGAATCTTTTCAGTAAAAGTAAAAAAAAAAAAAAAAGCTTTACAAAGTGATCTAATGCTTCATAAAGTAGCCGAGGGAAAACTTAAACTTTTCTCATACAAAAAGAGGAAAACTACTAAAGAAATTTTCTTGCTTTTCAAAAACTGATGTTTTGAATATGTATTTTTTTTTCAAGATATAAAAATGTAACTCCTGCTGAAGGCTTTGGGCATATGTACAGTTATAAATATAACATTAAAATACGAGTATACATCATAATTTAATTGTATCATACAATACAAGGGAAAGGAGATGAGGACCGGCATATTGCTTACAGTAGAACTCTCTCCCAGATAGCCAGTGGTATGGGGTTAGACATGATAACAGTGCATGAGCAGGCAGGGAGAGACTTTATGGCATTAACTAGGATTGCACCAAAACAGCAGTGTAAGGGCCTTGGCCTCCCATCTGGCAAAATGATCATACGTGTGTCCTCCCAGTTGTGACCACTGATAAATCCAAGGAGAAGTTTTAGTCCTGCTAACATGGGCATAAGTACAAAGGGTATGCTAAATGGCAAGCCTCTGTGGTACAGTCTCAATGCCAAGGGGATTAAATTCTTAATTTTCATGTGTTACTGGCTCAGTGTGGAATTTCAGGTGAGTTATTCAATATCTTTGGGCCTCAGGTACCACATCCATTTATGGGGATAGTAATGTGTGACTTGTACTCACTTCACAAGCTTGTTTTGTACTTTTCTCCCATACATTTACATATCCACTTTCAAGGCTGACTCCAGGCAAGATTATGAAGTAGAGAAGGTTTTTTCCTGGTACCTTCCCATGTCCAAAGTCAGAACTCCATCCTCCTTCCTGTTTCCTCATTCTGCTATGACTCCTATTCCCACTGGGCCCTGCTCGATAGCACAATAACTATCCTTTGAGTTATAGGTAACATTTGCATAGCATTTTATAACATATGTGAGGATTTATTTTACCCTTACAACAGCTTTCTGGAGAAGTAGTAACTGTGGTCTACATTTCCCAGGCCAGGAGACTGAGACACAGATAGTCGTTAAGAGTCTTGCTTACAACCATTTATTCAACAAGTGGTATGACCTAAGAAATTTACTCAAAACAAAACCAACAAACAAAGCCTAAACTAAATTAATAGTTCTGAAGGATACATGAAATTCTTGAAGATTACTTCCAGGGAGCTCTTATATAAGCTCATTCTTTTGTGTTCCAAAACTTTTAAAGCTTCATCTTTTCCATGATTGGATTCCCAGCCCATAGCAAAGTGTCCCATGTGTAGCAGTTACTATTTCAAAATAATAGATGTCTAAATGAATAAAATAATAAATAAATGAATAAATAGTAGAATAACAGTTATAGTATTGATCTACATTTCTGTATATTTACGATCTACCTATAGGTGTATGTATCTTATATATACATTTATGTATGCATATATAGGTGAGACTATATATATATATATATTTGTTTTGTTTTGTATAAATAGATTATTCTTTCTCATTTTGTTCTTTACTGACAAAAATGCTATCCTTTACATTTTTATTCCTTTTTCTTTACACGGTGAAAAAATTCTAGGCTGGTCATTATAGGGGTGTTTTTGGATTTTTATGATAAACTTTTTACATTAGAATAATTTTAGATTTGCAGAGAAGTTGCAAGGAGTATACAGAGTTTCTGCATATCCCTCACACAGCTTCCCCTAATTTTTACATTCTATATACATTGTCAAAGTTAAGAAACCAGCATTAGTATGTTAGTATTAAACTACAGACTTTATTCAGATTTCACTAGGTTTTGCACTAATGTCCTTGCTCCATTCCAGGATCAAATTCAGGATAGAGCATCACATTTAAACACCACATCACATTTAAATGTCGCATCTTAGTCTCCTCTTGTCTGTGACGGTTTCAGAGTCTTTTCTTTTTTTTCACGACCCCGGGAGTTTTGCAGGTGACTGGCCATTTATTTTGTAGAATGTCTTTTAATGTGGGTTTGTCTGATGTTTTCCTTCTGATTAGATTGGAGCTATATGTTTCTGGGAAGAATACCACAGAGGTGGAGTGCCCCCCTTGTCACATCCTATCAGGGGTGCATGTTATCCACATGACTTATCACTGGTGATATTAATCTTGATATCACCTGGCCCAGGTAATAATTGGCAAATTTCTCCACTGTTAACTTACCCCTCACTCCTCTGTGACGTACTCAATTCTTTAGGAGCAAGTTACTAACTCCAGTTCAGTTCAAGGGCGGGGAAGATGGATGGGGCAGTTGGGGGAGAGCACTCAGAACCACCTTCTGGAGGGGAGAGGATTGACATAAATTATTCAAAATTCTTCTGTGAGGAAGATTTTTATCTTTTTCCCATTTATTTACTCCTTAATTTATAGTAGTATGGGCTCATATATTTATTTTATACTTTTGGCTATATTCCAATACTGTTATTTACTCAAATTATTCCAGCTCTGATGGTCTTTTTTAAGTTTTGCATTTTTAGGGTGTCTCACCTATCAAAAGAGCTCTGCTATATGAGCCTAACACCATCAAAAATGCTTGGCTTGGGACTTAGTCTCATGCCATCGGAGGTTCCCAGTGTATACTCATATTTCCTTCTCTGTGTGCTCAGTCACCAATGACAATCCCATCTCTCTTCCTGGAGACCACCGGTGATGATTTTGGAACCAGGATGCAGGATTCCTACAGCTGCTTTTGAAAAGCAGAAATGGAGTAAAGGTTGTAAAGGGCCAAGGCCCCAACATTTCAGTTCTTCAGCAGGATCTTTGGGAATGCAGGCAGGAATGGGGGAAATATGTTCCCATGAGGGTTCCCGTCACTGTTCTCTTGACTTCTTTAATTTCAGGAGCAATTGGAGGCTTACGACAAGTGATGAATTTGGTCCAGAGTGAGGTTAGTTGAGAAGGAAATGAAAATAGAGGTTTAACAGGAAGATTAGTGGACTTTCTACCTCTGGGCAATAAATGTCTGCTTTGGTCCTCACTAATCAGTTTTCCACATGCCTCATGCCATTTGCTTTACTTAGGATGAGTTCTTAGAGCTCCATTAGGAAGTGTTCAGACTGCTGTTTTGAGCAGGCTGATTTTTTTTTTTTTTTCTTTTCCAGTGCCCTACTTTTAACCCACTTCCTTTTTTCTAAATGTATGCACATACAGGGCTGGTCAAGGGGGAAATGATGCTGATTAGGAAGCATGGTCCAATTAAAGCCCACGTGATAGGGAAATTGCCTGAGAGTCCAAATGTATGACTCCAGGATAGAGAGGCCTCTTTAGCACCTGCAGTAAGAGTACAGATTTCATAGCTCATAGCTCAGGGCAAAAAGAATGGGCGTCTGATCAATTTGCCTGTAAAAAGTAATGGGAGCCAGCTAAATAATAATATGTCTCTTGTCAGGGAGGAGAAACTATGTGGTTTCCACTAGCCCTGTGATATTTAGAAAATATTTACTATTCTTAAAAAAGGCAAAAATGGGGAATTAGAGTAGGGGTATAAATAGTCCTTAATTACCTTTCTTCACACCTGAAATCTTTTGCTTGCTCTCTGTCTCCTCCCCTCCCACCCAAACCTTCGAATCCCTCTTCCCCTCAATTTTTAATGAGCATTTACAGCATAAGGGCAGAACTCAAACAGTGTTGGGAGGTCAAAATTATTTCAGCTTTAGGAGGGGTGATGTCAGAGCATCAGGGGATATAAAGGAGAGCTTGATCACTGTGAAACACCCTTTTAAATGCTCCTCAGACTGTTTAGTTTTGAGAAAATTTCATAGAGGTTGACAGATTATGTAATCTGCTTGCCCGCCCACTGATAATTTTTTGGCATGGGGAGATTGTGCAGGTATTTCGATTTTAGCTAGTCTCTAGTTAATAATCAATAGTTCTGTTGTCTAATGAAGTGATGGCCTTGACACCCTGGCCTTTGTGCAGTGTTAAAATAACATTGATCGCTATCATTATCATATGCCCTTGATATACTGAATAAGGACATGGATATCAATCTTGGAGCAAAGTAACATTTCATAAATCTTGTAAAAATAACCAGGATTTTCCAAACAGGCATATGCTTCTTGACAGCAATGTGACAGAGGAGTCTAAGACACAGATAATTTATAATTTATCTCTAAACTCAGATTGAAGAAAGACTCAAAACTAGGATTTAGTATAAAAACTATTTCTTTATAAGCCAAAGAGGACAAGAGAGAGACTTTTTTTTTTTTTTTAAATAGTGGGTCATGTTAGGGGAAAGGCTTCTGTGGCAATTCTGGGGTAGAGGGATGGAGAAAGAGTGGAATAATTTCTCTTGGCCATCCTTTTTGAACTTTATTTTAAATTTGGTGTTAGCTTTAAATGACTTGATAATCAGAGTCCTGGCATATTGCGGAGAGGGCTTTAAATGGGACTGGCCCTCATCCAGCTATGCTGAGAAACTGCAAGGAGAAGGATCCCTTTTCCAGCTGAATCTCTTCATCAGTGTCTCAGATTTCCAACTTTTTTGCTCTTAGTGTTTTAACCTCTTCAAAACTAGTTTTTTTATTTAGAAGTCCCTGTGATTCATGTGACTATTCTGATTAGCTGCAGATCAAGGGATTGAATTGTTCCTTATTGCTAAAAAGCAGATGATAGAAAAACAGGATCACTGGCTCAAAATTTCAAGATAAAATTCTTCATCACTTGGTAAAATTGCTCTTCTAAAACAGTACATTCATGGTTCATAGTCTCTGGTAGACACCCTCACCACAAATATAGAGACATTTGTTTAGAGAAGTAGGCTACACCCAATAATTTTCCAGCTCAGAACAGTTAACTGAAATTTGTGTGAAGATTTCAGGATATGAATAATTCACAGCAATTACTTTTGGCTACAGAATTACCCCTGCACTGTCCATAGAATTCCAGGATGGGTAAATAAGAAGAAAGAGTGCAACAATTCCTTGAAATTTCCAGAATTCTCAAATGGCAAAATGCATTTAAAGGTGGCAAAAGCAGCAGGAGCCTTAACCAGGATGCAGGCAGATGGAACACCATGATGTTTTTATGGTCATTAATTTAAGAATGCAGAGATGGTCTCCTATTTTTATTTTATCATTTTCATTTAATTTTAGTTCATTACATTTTGGTTCAATGCATTTTTTTAGTTCAGTGTATTTGAATTTTTTATTTCTACATTGTTTATAGAAAGTACTTATTGTCATTAATTTATGACTATGAAGATGATCTTCTCCTGAATAAATGACAGTTTTGGAGATTCTCTCTTCTCTCTCCCTCTCCCTCTGGTTATGTGTTCTCTCTCTCTCAAATAAATAAATAAATCTTTTTAAAAAATCTAAAAAAAAAAATTAACACCAGTTTTGTTTTCTTAAGATATGAAGAGGTCTTCTTGCTCATGAGAAACCAGACTGGGTATATCACATCTGTGTTGCATGTTATGTGTATGTTGTGTATGGGGTTGTGTGCCTGTGTGTGTTTCCACTCTGTGCATGTGCATTTAGCCTTATTAGTGGTACTGAGGATATGCCCACCAGACAAAAAATATACCTCTTTGTAAGTTGGATGTGGAATAGAGATTTTATAAAAATAAGTTTTAATTGCTACATACTAAAATCTACTTAGAGCTATGCAGTATCTGCAGATACTTAATCTAGTCGGTAGTCATTTAAGTTGAACTAAAAATATCAAGTCTATAACAAAAAAATATTCAACTCCATAACAATTCTTTTCCCTCCTTTGGCTTCCTCTTGAAAGATTATTATTTTACAATGTTATTTGCAAGTTAGGTTTGTTTTTACATTTCAAAACTTGGATAGCAAGAGGGAAAGGAGCAGAAGCTGTTTCTGATGGCTTGTTCTCAGAAATGTTGAGGTGGAGAGAGAGAGGGAGGGATGTATGTATCTTTATACCAATATACAGGTATTAGGTTATTTGTAGCCTTCGTTGGGCCCTCATGCTTAGTCAAAAACGCTCATGAAGAAAAACAACTGGTATTTGGGCCTAAATGGTAGGGATGGTATGGAGGGCGTGGTCACTCAATAACTAAAGCCAGAAGCTTTTTTTAAATAAATGATTTCCTCCTTTTAAACAAAGGAGGCTAGCTGCCGGCTATATAATAACCTTTGCTCACTGATCTGCCAAAAATGTAAATATTTTTATAAATATATTATTTACTAGGCTGGGAGCTTTTGGGGAGGTGGTGGGGTGGCAGAGGAGCACAGATAAATGTGCCAGCAGTAAGAGCTTTATGGCCGCTCCAGACCCAACTGTCATTCCTTCGGTACTTCCTGTCAGTCTGACTAAATTCTGTCATCCCTCAACCCGGTTTAAATTAACAGGTAATTTGTAAATGTCACTTCAGGTTAGGCCGCTCATTTTGTTTCTACTCTACCAATGCAAAGTCTAGGACTAATTTTTCTTGTCTTCTTTTAATAGGATTTTCATTTATAAATAGAATTATGTTCTGAAAATAAATTACAGTAAGTGATGCACAGAACGGGTAGCAGCAGCACTTTCATAGAATTTCAAGCACCTACATCAGAAGAGATTAATAAAAACACTTCAAAGGCTAAATTCTATTTAAGCAGAAGACAGCTTTTGGTTAATATTTAATCTGAATAACTGAGATCTTGGTGGAAAATATAATTTTTTAATATCTAAATTAATTTTCAAAACAAAACCATTAATTTTGTTTGGAGAGTTTGTGCAGTGAGAAAGTTTTAGTAATATATTTGTAGAGGGAAAAGTTAATTAATTTTGTGGTGAAAAAATTAGCTTTTAATATTGTATTTGTTCTAAATGAATTCTTATTATTTGATCAGGTGTAGTGCTTTAGGATTCCTCTTCCTGAGCCTTTTCCATAGGCCAAAGAGAAGGCTCTAGGGGAAGAGTCTTTATTCCAATTACTCTTCTGTGGCTGCCATGCACTTCGCCTGATTCTTCATGTGAAAGGTCCCAAGCTGTAACCCCAGACCTCTTCACCCCAAAAGACTGCAAGGCTCCTTAGCAGGGTTTATCACATGGAGGGCTTTTGGTGTTAATGCTGTATGGGGATTCATTGCAATTAGAGAGGAAATCTCAGTTGGGAGGTTCAGCAGGGAATCACATTAGGTGGGAGGAGAAAATGAGACACCTTGCCAAGTCATGAGACAAATACTCACCAAATGTTGACTGAGAGCTTGAGGCTAGTGAGTGCCCTGTGAATGTATGGGTGTGGCTTGAGTAAAGAAATGTGTGGTTTGTGCCATCTTACCAGTTGTGTCATTTACTAGTTTTGTGGCCTCAGAGTTTCATATCTATGTCTGGTCTGATTCGGCAGGGTCTTCTGCAGCAGAAGTAGGTCTCCTGTGCCGTGGTCCCATTTGGTTATTGCCACAGGCTTTACTACTCTCCTAACCAGGATTGGGTATAGCTGGACTGAGAAAGCTTTTGTCTTGTATCTTGCAGCCGGCATTGCCCCGTTTAACAGGAAGACAAAGCAAGCCTGTAGTACTTAAAATCTGAAATTAGCTGAACAGAAGCTCTAGCTTCAGACCAACAAACCATTCTGATACTGTGTTCTCCTCCCTTCTCCTTTCATCCTATTCTGCCAACCCTCTTTTTGCCTAGACTCTCTCTGTTGAGTGCGAGATGTAGGGACAAAGAATTTCAAATCGGACTAAATGTCCAAGCCTTTGCCAAATTTCTTCTCTGCCTCTCAGCTGCTGTGGTTCATTGAATGGATGCACTGTGAACTTTTTAGTTTCTCAAGGTGATCATCTTCTTACTTGACATAGACATTTAATAGTTGAACCCGCATGATCACATTACAGAAATCTGGGAGATGGGAACAAAATTACTCATGCTCCCACTATCCTAAAACACTGTTGTCCTATTTCCTTCATGTGTTTTCTCTTATATATCAGCTTTTTAATTCTGTAGTTTTGACTAGTATACATAGGATTTATAACATTTTTCTCTTAATGTGTTATCTCCTTTGCCCACATTTCACATAGCTTTTATAGTTACCGTATTTTGAAAAGAAAAGACAGTTAAAGGAAGCACCATCAGAATTCCTTTAAAAAATATCCATATTACACTCATTTGGGAATAGTGATTTGGATGAGTTTATGTATATTGCCTATTGCCTTTTGGTATTATAAACAAATTTTCACCAGTGCGAAGGGACTGACACTTTATCTCAGACACAGTGCCACGATGGTTTTTTGATGCTGGGCCTTTCCACAGGACACCCACCTGGGAGAGGTGTTGCTCTGCATTCTCTAGCCAATGCCACTTTATCTTGTGTTTGAGCTTGTTCGTGTACCTGCTTCCTTCTCTTTGGTAGACAGCATGTGTCATGAAATACATGGTTATGAAGTAAATTTAGAAAAAGCAGGGAGAGCAACTGAGAGACAAGCAGAACATCCCTTTCCCTAGTTGCTGTACTTAATTAGAGAAAAGAATGCTCTTAAAATGAACCGTGTTGGGGCACCTGGGTGGCTCAGATGGTTAAACATCTGCTTTCGTCTTGGGTCATGATCCCAGGGTCCTGGGATCGAGGCCCATCTCCAGCCCTTTGCTCAGCCCGGAAACTGCTTCTCTCTCTCTCTCTCTCTGCCTGCTGTTCCCTCTGATTGTGCTCTGTCAAATAAATAAATAAAATCTTTAAAAATAAATAAATAAATAAATAAAATGAACTCATTTAAGCACACAAAAAGGTGCCACTTTTACCCAGATTTTTTTTCCATGAATATAATAGCATTTTTACTTAAGGTTTTTCCACTTAAGCCTTGTTTTGGGGTGGGGGAATGATGTAGGATGTTAGGGTGGAGGACCAGGGAAAGTGTATTTTAAATCTGATTCATTGTGTTAGTTGTAAAAATTGCTACCAAAGAACTGTGAATGTTTATTGATATAGAAAAAATTGAATATTGCTTTCTCTCTCTCTCTCTCTCTCTCACACACACACACACACACACATACACACACACACACTTCTTAATTGAATAATTTCATTCCTAAATTCTCATCCAAATTAGAAGCATTATGGGAGGTCTGACCCCTACACCTTCGAACAACATCTTTTTTAAAATATTTTCTTCAGGTCTTCACTGAAACTTTAAGTTGGAACTAAACCCTCAAAAGAGAAATCTAGCATTGACAAGAGCCAATCCCAACATTGCCATTACTATACTATGTTCTCTTGTAGCAAATCATCTCTTTTTTTCCCCCTTGAAGTATTCTTACTTGTAGCTAGAGGAAATAATTGGTCAGGTGGAAATGTATCATTACCAGTCAAGCTTCATGAAATCGACTTTAAATATCTTTGCAAAGTATGAAGCATATATTTAAGAATAATATTAATTAGGTCTCAGGCAGTTTGCATGTGCTTTAAAAAAAAACATACAATAATTTTAAAAAAAGAACGAGAGTGAGAGATCTGCTTCTTATTTACACAGCCCAGTACTTTGAAATTTCTCATGGCAGAAAGCAGTCCTTCATGTACATAACCTATGAATTATCCTTGAAATAAAATGTTTAATTACAATTGACATTTCTGAACCCATTGCAGGTGGTGCCCATCTGAAGAGTGACATTGTTTACTACACTACAAGGCTCCAGGCCTAGTGTCAGAGATTATAAACCAATTTCCATCCCTGCTTTAATGCTGGTTTAATATCAGAAGAAGAACTTTACTGTGTAAATATTAAACATTTTGTTTAAATATTAAGTACCAAAGGTCTTTTCCTTTTGATTATTAAAACAGGAAGAGCCCCAACTTTGAACGAGGTGCCTTGTTGAATTAAGAAAATGACTGGTTCTTTACCTTCAGGTTAATTATCGCTGGCCAGGGATGTGTGCTCAGGCAAAATGTCAGTTGTCTACTTGTGCCATTGTGACTTTAGGTCATTCAACAGCAATAGGTGACCAGGAGTCTGCCTTACTAATAATGAGTTTATTGGGAATTGTGCATTTTCTCTTGTTCTTTGTCTAAGAAGTCTGATAATAATCGACCAAAAAATGCTGTCTCCTTCTCGATGCAGATAGAGCAGGTTAGGGAATCACATCCACATGGAAGTGACCCATGACTGTTCCAACTGTAGTAGCATTCATTGAGTTTAACCACCATAAAACTGCAAAGGAGCTAATCATCTGAAGGGTTGTCAAGAAGGGCCCCATTGTGAAACGCATGTTTGTTTGCCCACCTGAGATTGAAACTAAATCAGGAAAGTAGAAGTATATGAATACCTGGCCTGCAGCCAAATACTCAAGATGGATGTATCTTCCAAGTAATTGGGATAGGAGCTATTATGTGAATATTTACAATTCCTCTCAATTGTAGAAAACTGAGGTTTTATTCTGTGGTATGTAGGATTCGCTGGCTTTGCATCCTTTTTCTTATGCATTGTCTTCAAATACTTGAAAACTCTGCATCTGTTTGGCAGGTATGAGGGATCCAAATGTTACATTTACATTGATAACTATTGGGTCTAACTTACTGAAGTACTTATAAAAGTGTAGATAAGCTCTGCTTTTAGGCTTTTGGTGTTGAGCATCTCTAAATATGGAAGCATCTTTAGGATTCTAAGAATGATGATGAAACCAGGCAAATCTTGTTAGGGAAATGTTTTAGAGCATAGTAGTTTTGATGGGAAAGAGAAGTTGACTTTTCCCCCCAGAACTGTTGAACCTATTAATATTTCCATGTAGAGGATTAGACTGTTGAACCTATTAATATTTCCATGTAGAGGATTAGATAGTAACACTACAAAGCAGCTTACAGGACATGCATCAGTCTACCTGTACTTCACAAGCACTTTTAAAAATCTCCTCAATTGTTAAGCAGTTAACTTACACATATATGGAGCATCCATTTGGTGCCTGGCATTGCAGTGAGCCTACAGACCATTACAATACATCTGAAAAGTCAAGATTAATTTATAAGATCCAACTAGAAGTCTGTTTTACATATTAAACTGTTCAATGGAAGGAAAACAAGATTGGCTAGTTCGGGTCTGATCAAATTTTATAAGACTGTAGGAACCAAGGACGTGAAGTTGGGAACAGTACTTTCCTGGAGTTGCATGATTTGGGGAGACTTATATTATAGTACTAAGAGGAACCTTTAGTAAGGGGAAAGACTGGGATTGGGGAGTCCTATTGGACTATGACGGTAATCTATTTACCAATTGAAAAGGTTTAAGTTAGTTCAGGACAGTGGGAATAGACTGGAAAAGTGGTTTCTAGAAAATTTTAAATTTGGTGGTCACTGGTAGCTCCTTAAAAATTATGTTTCTCACTATTTTTCCTTACATGAGGAGTAAGGAAAATGTAACCCCAAAGGCCAAAGAATTAATCAAGGTTTTGGAAGCCATGCATCATTTTCTTGGTCAGATTATTGACACTCTGTGTGACTACACCTTCTGGTTTCCCTGCCCCTAGCTTCAACACAACTTTAGTAGATGATCTAACTACCAGATAAGACTTTAAACATATTTTCAGCTTCCTATGTGAGAGACTATGGAATTAAAGGAACTTTTTTTAATATCCATGACTAATGTTTTTTTCATGCTAACTCCCCTTTGCATTTTGAATCAAAACTCATACATTATTGACCTTTGAAACATCACTTTGCCTTTTCTTTATTTGTGTGTCATTTGTTAGTACCCTTCAAAGATTTCCTTTTCTGAAAGATTTAGATTGATGCTTATTGAATTTAGTGTTTTAATTTAATATGATTCAATTTTAAATGTCTACTTTAGTAAAATCTTTGAGATCCTTCCTTAGTTGAGATTTCTTTAGTCTTACAGTGCTGTTTTCCAAGTTTAAATATACTTTAAAATGTGAGGAGATTTTTATGCTGGAGAGTCTTCATGGTGACTATAGTTAATAATACTGTATTTTAGATTTGAAACTTGCCAGGAGAATAGATTTTAAAAGTTCTCATCACAAGAAGAAAGGTTTGTAGCTATGTATGGTGATAGATATAGGTTTATCCTGGTGATCATTACATGGTGATCGTCATCATAGTGATCATTACATTGTACACTTAAGCTAATGTAATATTTGTCAATTACATCTCAATAAAAACTTTTCACATTTTCTATTAATACTATTTCTGGCCTACCTTTCGCTCAAAAAGCAGTTATTGACTTATTATATAAAAAGATCTTTGTCATACACACTGAAGATGTCCCAAAGTCAAAGATGTCTTCTTATAGGAACTTACAATCTAGTTGGAAAGACCCAACATTTAAACACAATGACACACAAGTGGCAAAATAACCAGTGATATGCATTTATTCAGAAATATATCCATCACATAGCAAGCACATGCCAATAATGAAATGTGTCAAGAGAAAAAAGATGAAATCCAACTGCAGAGGTCTTTGAATTAGAGCCAGAAGGAAGGGAGGATTGTGATCTGGAGGGAGAGCATTCTCAGCCCAGGCACTCTCTTTGTGAAGGTTTGGGGACACCAAGTTCTGAGCTGTGGCCAGGGGAGACTACTTTGAAGCCTGTGTTTTATCTGTGCTCCATACACACAGCACACAAACAGAAATGTTTAAGAGTGCTGTAAAATGGAAAGAAATATGGGAATACCAGTGAATATCAATAAGGAGATGAGAGAAGTCTGATCAAGCTAAATTACCATTACCTTTTGAAAAACTGCAACTGTTAAAATGTGAATTTCCATTCATGTCACAAGAGAAGATGGTTTTAGTACTGTGTCCTGGTGTCCTTAGTTCCTTGGTTACAGGGTCACCTCCTCCAACTCATTAGAAGCAGATGGAGCAATCAACTTCCCTCACTCTGATTTCTATGTCAAGGAACCTGGGAAACATATTTCATTTTCCAAAGTATCATTGATACAAGTGCTTCCACTTCACTCCTAGGCTCTTTACGGACTATGTTATTTTTGGAAATGTCAACATATTAAAACCCACGCAATGGGAAGTTCAGGGATAAGTTCTCTGAAGATTCTTGAAACAAGAGTTACTTTACCAGAGGTAGAACATTCTGGTCTTTTAGGTAATATTACTCTGTAAATACAAATCACCATAATTATAAATGGGTACTCCTGTTATAGAATGAAAAGGATTGTTTCTCTAAGTTTTTAAAGGAAAAAAGCCTTCATAAATCCACTTACAGTCCAGGAAAAACACTCAAAAATTGGATGTTGTATGAAAATAGAGCAATTTTTCCAGACAAGAACAAGCACATTAAAGAAAAAATTATTCTCTACCTAAAGTTGGCTTTGTATATATTTTGTTCCTTCCTGTAGGCCCCTTGATGATAGATACCACTTTAGGGTTTCTCAGGAAACATGTGAAATGTACCATATTCAAGATATTTTGACCTAGCTTCTGATTATAAGGATGCATTAGTAAAATCACTTCCAGGTTTTGAATGGAGGAAATACCTATCTTCACCTAGATTTGATTAAAGATTGGGGGATTGAGATTTGGATGACTATATGTTTCACAATGGAAATATGGCTGAGACCTCTTATGCAGAAATTTTAAAAAGTGACAATTATAAAATAATTAACATCTCCCGCCATTAAGCACATCAGTAAAATAGCACATGCTGTAGTTTATTAATATATTTTATTGCAATTCATCCCACTTTTGGTTTTACTGAAAGCAAACTTGCAGAAAAATATTCTATCTTTTGAACTAAGCATATTGGTAATGTTTTAGGATACCAAGTTTTAAAGTCTAGGACTGACCTTCTGTCAAAAGGACTGTATTATACAAACATTTTTTTCCTGGCTATTTCATTGTTTTTTTTTATGCACTATTGACAACAATCAAATTTTGTTTCAAAAACGATTTCAAATAGATCCATTTCTGTTCTCTTGACATTTTAAACTTGTTTATGTAAAATTATTTCATCTGTTTTTATTGAAAGGCACTGAGCATTTCATAAGTAATGATATATCCTCTGGCGTGGAATGGTTGTTGAATCAAGTTTAAAAATATGGAAGATTCTGGGACGCCTGGGTGGCTCAGTTGGTTAAGCGGCTGCCTTGGGCTCAGGTCATGATCCCAGTGTTCTGGGGTCGAGTCCCACATTGGGCTCCTTGCTCGGCGGGGAGCCTGCTTCTCCCTCTGCCTCGGCCTGCCTCTCTGTCTGCCTGTGCTTGATCTCTCTCTCTCTAACAAATAAATAAATAAAATCTTTAAAAAAAATAAATAAAAATATGGAAGATTCTAACATAGAGAAGTGGAAATACTTGGTATGGGTTTCTTCGTGGCATTGTTGTGGAAAGAGAATAAACTCATGGAAGCCTTAGCCTGTTTCTTGCCTAAATAGGCAGAATTGGGAAAACCTAGATTACCTTTTTCTTGGAATTTACCCATGTTTTAAAATATATACCAGTAGTTATTTATTAGCAGAGTTAAAATATTTTTTATTTCTAAGGTAAGTAACAAACTATATCAGGTGAAAAGGGAAGGAAGCCAATTTCTTTTATTTTTTTATCTGAGTAAACCCTCACATGAGACCTATTGATACAATTTCTGAGGGCTGGTAATTTTCACAACCCACTTACAAGGCAATAATACATTTTCCATATATTCAAATAATATGTATTACAGAGCTGTGAAAGCAAAGAAAACAGCTCTCACAAAAAGAAATACAGCCAGAGATACCCTTCATTTGAAGAAATGCCTAGAAAGAATTCACTATTAAGAGTCCCTCATAGGAATGATTGCTTGTCCTGTGTATCAGCCCAATCCTATGCATTATAGCAAGTGGATTCCTGCATTTTGCAGAAACATGATTACTTATTTTACATCTCTAATTCCAAGCAGCACAAACTAAAGAAATTTCCTTTCTATTACCTCCCATATCTGTTTTGCCTTTTGAGAGGTCTGTGAACTGAAAATTACATCTCAACACATTGAAATTATTACTGAGGCTTGATCCTAAGGGGTAAATTTTCAGGGCATGGCAGTGGGATTTAGTTGTGTAATTCTTATCAATACTAATAATGGTCAATTACTAGCCTCTGGAATGTACCTGAAGAATTCCACCTAAAACTTAAATACATGAAAACAATCTCAACAAATCTAAACAATATTTAAAATATTTAAATATTTTATTTAATATTTAATTATTTAATATTTAAATATTTAAAATATTTAAAATATTTTATTTATTTATTTGACAGAGAGAGAGCGAGCACAAGTAGGCAGACAGGGAGACAGAGTGGGAGGGAGAAGCAGGCTCCCTGCTGAGCAGAGGGCTGGGCGCGGGGCTTGATCCCAGGACCCTGAGATCATGACCTGAGCAGAAGGTAGAGGCCTAACCCACTGAGCCAACCAGGTGCCCCGAAAACAATCTCTTTTAATCACACACAATATCAGGTGTAGTATGAGCCTTCATGGAACCAAAGAGAGGAAAGATCTGAATATTATTTAAAAAAAAAATAACAATTGTAAAAAAAAAAGATTATTTGAACTTATGGAACAAATTCATATTGCTTTCACATCTTATCAAACATATACAGAGTTGGTGGGAAAACATTGCAAAAGCCAAAATAGATGATGCATCAACCTTCACACAATGCCTTAAAAAAGCCACACCATTTCTATATGCAAGCACTGGAATCCTGATTAGTAGGCTCTTCCCAGATCTAATAATTTGGTGGGGAAATCTAGACTAAATTTAGTATATGGGCCTTCATTGAGTTTACTTTGGTTCTTATTCTGTTCCATTTGACTTTCCTATTCCCTGAGTTTAATAAAATTATTAGCCAATACAAATTTAATTTCTCAAAAATACCTCACCCTACAAATCCAGCCTCTGTGAGAAAGCATTGCCTAGAGAGGAGTTGACCTTAGACAGTAGTATACTTTGTCCTGAGCTTATGATAAGCCCTCTTGGGATTGGCTATGACCCCTTCAGAAGGCATATACTCTCTACCCATGCAATTCCACTTCCTACCCCACTCCACCCCCGCAACTCCCAGCCCTACAAAACCCACTTCAGTACTTTGAACACTGATTCATTTTCCTAACCAGACATCCATTTCTTCTAGTGGCTGAGTGCAGGCTCCTTCGTCAGACTTAAAGCTCTGTGACTTTGGGCACATTAGTTATCCTCCCTGGGTTTCATTGCTCCCCTTTATAAAGTGGTGATAATAACAGTCACCATCTCATAGGGTGGTTGAGGGAATTAAAACAGAATACCTAGCATATGGTAGGCATAGGCTAAATGGGTAAGCAAAGAATGGGAAGGATCCAAGAAAGCAAACCACCATGTGTGAGGAGGGACAGGCAGCAATGCAGAGGACAGAATTTGTTTGGAAAATGGGAAGAAAGAGTAAGAGAAGAGGGATCAGAGGCCCTATTTAGGTAATTTATAGGGGGTTGGGGAGCTGAGGGCAGGAGAGAGGAGGAAGAGGGCAGGAAGGGGCAGGGAGTAGAGGAAGACGCAGCCAACTGGATAGGAGCCTGGGCACCTGTGAACAGAGAAATTGCTGAGCTCCAAGCTCCAGCCAGGGCTGTTCACTCTCTGTCGTCATGGAGGGACTTCAATAAAAGGTTTACATTCTTTTTCTTTACTTTCTTTTCTTCCCTGTCCCTTCCCCACGGCCCCCTGCCCCCCTTTGTCCTTTCTTCTCCTTTCGCTTTAACACGGAATTTATTTTATTTACATATGGGGACAGATTAAACACGGTACCATTTTTCCTTCTGATCAGGGACACTATAGGTATAAATATCAGCAGCGTTGTCCCCTCAGTGTCTTGTGGCTGTCTCCACAGAGGCTTGTGTCTGGCACATCTCACCACCACCAGCCCCGTTCTGCCCCCAATAATGTGAATATTAGGGTGAATGTGCTGTTTCAAAGCTTTTTTTAATGACTATGTTTGAGAAAGTTTTATCTTTACTTCAGTCTAGCAACCCAATAATACATAACACTTTACATAGACTTCAGATCTTTCTATTGTTGAAAATGCTTCTGTCCTCCTGGCCTCATTTGTTTTACCCACAATAATTTTGCATATTTACAGGTCAAGAGCTATCATTCTTATTTTTATGCAGGAGGAA
>RCUC01114419.1:0-26295 GCA_003697995.1 Taxidea taxus jeffersonii | reverse complement strand
GTACTTACCCAAAGTTAAGAAAATTAAAACAAAAATTAGTTTTCTTCTTACCACATAGTATGTGTTTATTACAGATTTAGAAAATATGGATGGGGGCGCCTGGGTGGCTTAGTGGGTTAAAGCCTCTGCCTTCAGCTTGGGTCGTGATCCCAGGGTCCTGGAATTGAGCCCCAAATTGGGCTCTCTGCTCAGCAGGGAGCCTGCTTCCCTCCCTCTCTCTCTGCCTACTTGTTGTCTCTGTCAAATAAATAAATAAAATCTTAAAAAAAAAAAAAGATATGGATGAGCTAAAACAAAACAAAAACTCACCAATGTTTGTACCACCCAGAGATAACAAGTAACATGATGTAAATACTTTCCACTTATCTTCTATATATAAATAGCTCCCTTTTTTCTTCCCCAAATAGGATCATATATTGTCGGTCTGAACATTTTTCAGAGCCTTTACTGTTGATAGATAAAATTGTAAATGACAGATTACATTCTATTATGTAAGTATGCTATATTTATCTAATCAATTCCTTTTTGTCAGAAATTTAGGTATCTTCTAATTTCTCAACAATGCTTTTTTGAGAGTAACCGTCCTAATGGCTGTGACATTGTATTTCACTGTTAGTTCTATGTGTATTCCCTTAATGATTAGTGATAGCGAACATCTTTTTATGTGCTTTTTTGGCAATATGGATATCTTCCTCGGAGAAACGTCTATGCAAGTATTCAACCCATTTTAAAAATTGGGTTTTTGATTTTGAATCACAGGAATTCTTTATATATTCTGGTTATGACTTTTTGATCAGTTGTATGACTTGCAAATATTTTATTCCATTTCGTGAGTTGTCTCTCTGCTCTGTTGATAGTATTCTTTTAAAAACTATGCATATTCATGGATATGAGTCTGGGTTAAAAATCTATTCACAGTTTTTGTTTGTTTGTTTTTTTAAAGATTTTATATATTTATTTGTCAGAGAGAGCACAGGCAGACAGAGTGGCAGGCAGAGGCAGAGGGAGAAGCAGGCTCCCTGCCGAGCAAGGAGCCCGATGTGGGACTCGATACCAGGACGCTGGGATCATGACCTGAGCCGAAGGCAGCCGCTTAACCAACTGAGCCACCCAGGCGTCCCCTATTCACAGTTTTTAAAATTCATTTGTCCCACATCATTTTTTTGAGGCTCTAACTGGTTTTAGGCATGAAGCCGGGTGCTTAGACACTGTGAGCAGATCTAGCAGGGACACATGTCAGCTGAGTGGGTCCGTTGTGGCCGCTGCTCTGGGGGAACTCAGAAGTGGGCTGGCACTGACAGATTCTTCAGGAGGCATCTCGACAGGGATTTCTGAGAAAGAACAAAAGCTCTGAGCAAGGGGAGGAGTTAGAGGAAGACACTGTCAGCTTGTTACCTTGCCTCTTCCTCTTGCCACCCCAACCATGTCTTTTCTTGGTCCCACACCTAAGGAGAGACGCATCTGGATGGAAACCAGTCAGCTGTTGTGGGGCCTTGACCATGGCTGTCATACTGTTAGCGGTTGGCACCATGCAGGCTGCCCTGTGCAGAGCTGCAGTGAGACAGCAGGGCTTGGGGCTGCTTGGGGGGCCCCACCAGACGGGTGCCCCACCCAGAGGCCAAGGCAGCTACAGGAGCAGAGCAAAACCACTCGACAGTACTTAAGTTTTGTTACAGAGATGATCTATTAAACACACAGAACGCTAGAAATATTTAAAGCAAGTCTACAAAAACATTTTTGGGTGCAGTGGACATTAATTCATCAGTTTCAGAAATATATTTAAATGCCCACCATATTTCAGGTTCGGGGCCATCTGAGGAAGATGGAGTAGTGAGAGGACAGTTCCAGTCCTCAAGTTGCCTTTAGTCTTAGAGACAGCAGGGTGGGGAAGGGAATCTGTTCAGCTATGAAGTTAAAAATCTAGAGGAGGGGGGATGGTTCTGTTACTGATTTAAATATACAAAGAGTACTTACAGTAGATTAAGAATGCTTACAAGAAACCAGGAAAAATATTTAGAGTCCATATGAGCTAGTCCTTAAAGTGAATTCATTTGTTAGTGCCCAAAAAGGAAGAGACAGAAGCCCCTCTTCAGGCCACACACACACACACACACACACACCCCTCTCGAAGCTATCTGTCCCATGTGAAAACTTACTTTTCACTCTTGTATAACCTTATTATAGTTATACCTTTTTTTTTTTTTATCAGCCATCATCTGGGAGTGGAGTATTTTACATAAATGAGTTTCTCTAGAAATTAAACTTTTCCTTTCAAGCAGCAATACTCTGTTTCCTTCTGGCATTTGTTTGTGGAAATTTTTCTTAGAACATCTTCTGATGTTCTGAATTCTTCAGGAGTGGCACAGAGCACAGTGTGACCTGGTCCTCACAGCCCAACAGAATTCTACTCCTGTGTTGTCCCATGCTGTGATATAGAGTACAATCCCGTATCCCTGTCTCTGTGACCTGAGACTGCCACCTGTCACATCTCCCTGAAGCCACTGACTTTGCTTCTCACCAGCCTTAACTGAAGCAGCTATGATTCTATGCTCTATGGCTGGGAAACATCCAGCCACAAAGGAGTGAAGAACTGGGCACTACAGAGTCAGCAGACTCTTGAGTAGGTGTACGGAGCTCTGCCTAAGGAGTGAGGACAAGGCTAGGGACCGTTACCCAACATATGCAAAATCCCCCCCCCATTTCTGGTTTGGGAGTTTGGTTCTAAATTTAAAGCTGTTACAAGTCTGAGCCTCCTCAGTGATCTATGTGTGTTTCGTGCCGATTTTTTCTTTGTTCTAACCACTTATTGTCATGAAATTTCAGTTTCTCTATTTCCTCTTCTTGTTCCCATTTTTGTTTCAATAGAGGAAAGTGATTCACTTCTTTATGGTTGCATTATATATTTTAGCAAAACCCAGAAAAAAATCTAAATGTTCAATAATGGTACACTAAATCACTATATGTCGACCTGATGGGATACTATAAAATAAAAATCATGTGATAAAATGGGAAGGTATTTTACTAAGCAAAGTTATGTAAACCCCATCACCAAGAAAGTGCACTCTATATTTATAATGATAAGTCAATCAGAATTATATGGATTAAAAGTGAGCAGAGAACCTGGTAAAATGAAAATATGTTATGTGGCGATTTTATGGAGATTATATGGAGAGATTATGGGTATATTTAAAATTTTCATGTAATGCTCTAAAATCTATAATTATAATATATTTATGACTTTATTATTATTATTTTAATATTTTATTTTTTTAAGTAATGTCTACACTGTAGGTGGGGCTCAAACTCACAACCCTGAGACTCCAGAGTCGCCTGTTCCACTGACTGACCCAGCCAGGTGCCCCTGATCATAATGTATCTAAAATATCAAGGCAGTTGCAGTGAGTTTTTGTTATAATTATTAAGACATGTGACTAGTCTCAAAACAAGTAGAAGACATTTGTCCTATCTTAGGAGTGCCAAAAAGGGGGAAGTCTGTCCAAACGAGCAAAACAATACAATCTAACCTATTAGCAAACCAAAGTTACATTGAGCTTGTGATGACACATTAAACTAATCATTTCTCATATGCATTCTGGGTATCCCCATTTTCCTCATCACTTGTGGAAGGAGAGTTTACCAGAATTTAGATGGCTCCATATGGGGTTCTCTGTCCCGCTCCAGGCAGGAGGCCTGGATTTCCTATATAACCCTCATTTGTATATAACCCAGGCTATAGTAGAATGAAGCCACCTGAAGCCCTTGCAGAAATACTCACTCCGGGTTTCACTTCTTGCCAGTTTACTGGGATAACTTTTGGCTGTTGGTACATATGGCTCTGGAGGTGGCAAGTCAGAAATGGGATGGAAGTAGAATCTGCTTTCCCACTCATCTGAGGGAGAGAAACAAACAGCATCTTCGGTAACAATCTGCTAATAAGACTTACATAATGAAAGGACACAGAGAGCTGCAGAGAGCACTTCTAGTTTTACGCCTAGAAGTTTAGAGAAAAACCAGAAATGCAACAAATGTCACTGATCAGCGCATCAGTGAAGTATGCTGGTCTGCGAATCAAAGCAAAGACAGATCTAAGTGACTTGAACTAGCGTGATTAGGACCCAGCCAGTCCCTCTTAGGACCTGGAGGCTAAAGTCTGAGATACTTCCTTCCCACCAGCAGGCCCAGGAATAACTGGCACCCTCTCATAAACAAAGGCAGAGGAAAGCCGCTTAATACCTGTGGATCATCAGGCCTCTTGCCCCAGCAAACTGTTGAGAGAGGCAGGTAAGGTAGGTAATGAGATAAACGACAAAAATGACATTTTTTTAAGGGTTCTGGAATCTTCTAGAAAGTTAACTAAAATGAGACTCCAAAAGTGAGAGAGGAAAACAATCAGCCTTTTTTGAAAAGTGGAGGAGGAAGGATTACTACTTTGAACTTGAAGTCAAGGAAGTCCCTAATGGATAGATACTTAGATTGGAGCAGTGCAGTATGACGAGGGTCACAGAAGCAGGAAGTGTTAATGCAAACACACAACGCACACAAATTTACCATTTAGTGGGTGCCCTGTAGCTTGAAAATGTTCCCAAGGTCCCTTCCCCAGAGGATGGACCCCACCTCACCTTCTCCTGAAGAGTCTTGGAAGCCATTTCTAATCGATGTTGATGGTGGAGGAGGGGGAGGTGCCCCAGCGCCAGGCCTGTCCGGAGGAAGAGGAGGCCTGGGTCCACTCCTGGGACTATCTACTCCACTCCTGGAAGGCAACTGGGGGGTGGCAGGCAGGGCCCGAGATGTGCTGCCATTTCTGCTTATTGGAGGGGGTGGTGGGAGAGGGCCTGGGACAAAAAAAAAAAAAAAAGGACAACATTTAGGGCAGTGTCTTACACTACATTACTATTATCATGTCACTGCCAATGTGCAGTTATTGAGCACCTGCTGGATGTATGCCCTATAATTAGAGCTTATGGAGAAATAGTGGAAACTTTCTAGGAGATTTAGCCAAGCAAGGAATAAGTACAGATAAACACAGAACTGCACATATGTACACATGTTGATATCGATAGCTAAATGGCTGTCTTGGCTTTGGGTTGTACTGAGATTAGAGATGATACGGTTAGGTTGAGAACAGGTTTATCTGTTTATACTGACAACTGTATCCTCTTAAAAACATTTATAATCCTCTTAATTAGCTACTGAATTACTGTGACATGATACTTAGGAATAAATGCCATTTAAGAAAAGAATTGAAAAAAAAAGAAGCTAGTTATGAAGTTATTTTAGGTCTTTAGAGGGACTAGGCTCTTTAAATGCACGGTAGTATTGCTAATTACACAAGCATGCTTCTGTGATGCATGCGATCTGTTTCTAGGCAGAAGCAGCATCAGGAAACCAACTATCAATCCTGCTGAGATTGGCAGGAGTTCCTTCTTGGTTCTTCCTCTTTGGGGAGGTGGATTAGTCAGTGTGCACAGCTGTGTACTCTGATCCTGACCCCGAGCAAGCTGGTTACTACATGGAACAAAACTCTCTATAATACAAGAGAGTACCAGAGAGTCATCTCACAGCACTCTTGCCAGGAATAAGTAGCTAAAAAGCAAATAAAAAGTACTATTTAAGCCTCTGGAACCATTTTTAAATCTTTTTTTTTTTTTTTTAAGATTTTGTTTATTTATTTGACAGAGAGAGAGGGATCTGAAGTAGGGAGAGAGGCAGGCAGAGAGAGAGAGGGAAGCAGGCTCCCTGCTGAGCAGAGAGCCCGATGTGGGTCTCGTTCCCACGACCCTGAGATCATGACCTGAGCCGAAGGCAGAGGCTTTAACCTACTGAGCCACCCAGGCGCTCCACTGAAACCATTTTTAAAAATTGCAATGGTATGGTATAATCAGAAATTTTTAAGTTCCTAAAAAAAAAGGAAATTCTACTTGGTAATACAAAAGAAACCCGTCTTCCTTGTCCCATCTTCCAAATTCAGAGGCTATTTGGATTATAAGTAAATTAAAAAAAACAAACAAACTTGAATCTTCCATACAAATCAAAATGGCCTTAGTCATTATTCCTGGTCTTCAGCAGTGTGCTTCTCTTGCAAGATGCTGACATTTTATGTAAATACAACACCTTATGGTACTATAAATATAAATGATTTTTATTAACTACAGGTTCAGAATCCACCTAAAGGACCTTAAACTGAACAACCCACCCACTGCATGTGTCCCTGCCTGGAAGTCTTGGCCCAGACAGCTGATGGAGGTGAGAGGCCCTGGTTGGTTGTTCTCTCAGGGAGTCTTCAGTGCTTCTCCTGGTAGGGCTTATTTATTGCCCCATCTGTTTGCCATTGCTGGGCTCCCAGTCGGGAGGAGCTGATTTACTGGGGGGAAAGTATCTCACATGCTGTGGGTTAATTTCACTGGTACTACCAGCGCACAGCTATCACTAAACTCGAACTAGACTTCCCGTATTATGGGTGGGGCCTGGTGCTCTGTAACTTGATGGACTTGCTCTCTCTTTCTCTCTCTCTCCTAAAGTAAATGTTCATGCTCCTAACTCTCGAACCTTCCAGGACCCCTGCTCCAGACCTAGGCAAGCATAATAGATAAGAAAGCAGATTACACTTTTTTTTTCTTTTAAGACAGAGAGTTTGAGCTGGGGATGGGGTGACAGTGAGGGAAAAGGGAGTGGGAGAATCTCAAGCACGTTCCTCCACTGAGCAGGAAGCCCAACGCAGGGCTCTATCTCACAAGCCTGAGAACATGACCTAAGCCGCAAGCAAGAAACAGATGCTGAACTGAATGAGCCACCCAGGTAACCCTCAGATTTCAATTTTTTGTAATAATAGCAACAAACCATCATTTATTGAATGCTGTTACATGCTAGGAATTAAGATAACCACTATATGCACTTGTCTTGCTTAATTCTTATAGCAATCCTGAGAGGTGAAGGGACACAGGAGAGGCTGCTGGTGTTGGAGGGTTAAAAACCTCAAGTCAGGTTTTGTCAAGACTCCAAATATGTCAAATTCTAAAGCCCACACTCCTAATAATAAAGCCAGGCCTCCTCTCAAAATACAGATGGGCCTTGATGACCTCTCTCATAAGATCCCGTGGGAATGAAAGTTGGTAGGAATTTTCTAGAGGTCAGTTTGGAAGTACCTATGAAATTTATAGATTACTATGCATACCTGCTCACCAAAATATTCCATTTCGAAGAATTAATCCAAAGGAAATACACAGAAATGTGCAAAAATATTTAGCTACAAGAATATATTCCTTGCATTATCTGCAACAGTAAAAATCTAAAGATGGTTTGAATGAATAAATAAAGGTAAATATGTAGGATCTAATATTATGCAGCCATTAGAAGTCAGGCTGTACAAGAATAGTTTATAGGGGCGCCTGGGTGGTTCAGTGGGTTAAAGCCTCTGCCTTAGGCTCGGGTCATGATCTCAGGGTCCTGGGATCAAGTCCCGCATTGGGCTCTCTGCTTGGCAGGGAGACTGCTTCCTCCTTGCTCTCTCTGTCTGTCTCTCTGCCTACTTGTGATTTCTCTCTGTCAAATAAATAAATAAATAAAATTTAAAAAAAAAAGAATAGTTTATAATCCTATCAGAAGATGCTAATGAGATTGATAAAAAGCAAATAACCAAACAGTATGTATACTGATACTGATTTTGTAAACATAAATATATGTTTATATATATATGTATATATAAACACACACACGTTTTACTTTCTTCTTTTTTCTTTTTTTTTTAAGTGAGCTCTATGCCCAAGTGGGGCTTGACCTCATGACCCCAAGATTAGGAATTGCATACTCTACCAACTGAGCCAGGCACCTCTCTCAAAAAATACATTTTAAAAAGGCTGAAAGGATAATAAATAATGTTAAGATTATTTCTGGGCGGTGGTGGTGGTAGGATTGTAGATCATTTTTGTTTTCTTTATACTTTTCTGTACTTTTCATAATGAACAGACATGACTTATGTAATCGAAAGACATAATTAACATCACAACTATATGTCCCAGCCTGTATTTAATCTGTTGCCTTGTCCATTTGGTAGAGCCATGCAAACAGCTCCTTAGTCACTTTGGGGGAATACATACCACTAGCTGTTGGCTAAGAAGAAAATACTGCATTTCATTCATCTACTGCTCTCGTTTGTTCTCTGAAGAATACTTAATGAGAAGCCATGATGTGTAGGGATTGGATTGAAGTCACTGGTACTAGTTTTTATATTTGTTGCCTACTGTCTGAGGCAGAGCAGTTTGAAGTAGTGCTTCTCAAACTTTGCAGCACATTATAATCACTGGGGAACCTCCAGATATCTTGACGCCTAGTCTGTAACCCAGAGCAATGAAACCAAAAACCCTGGGGAAGGGACCCAGCACGGTTTTTAAAGCTCTCCAGGTGATTCTAGCCCATGGTCAACCTTGAGGACTACTGATTTAAAGAGTGGTGTTTAGGGGCGCCTGGGTGGTTCAGTTGGTTAAGCATCTGCCTTCGGCTCAGGTCATGAGCTCAGGGTCCTGGAATCAAGCCCTGCATCGGGCTGCCTGCTCAGTGGGGAGCCTGCTTCTCCCTCTGCCCCTCTCCCTGCTTGTGTTCCCTCTCTCTGTCAAATAAATAAATAAAATCCTAAAGAAAAAAAAAAAAAGAGTTGTGTTTATTAGGTTCTTGTGGTCACAGGGCAAAAGGTTAGCTTCTCCTAAAGAAAAAGACATCCCATTTCCAGGCATCTTATATAATAATAATAAGGTTAAATTAAGAACATAGATGGTTCTACTAAACCCATCAATAACCACTGTGAAGTAAAAAGCACCTATTATAATTAGGAGAGAGTACAGGCTCTAGGGAATTCTCACTTCATTTCATTTCATAAAGTCTCAAAGTTCTTCCCTTAGATCCAGCTTTCTCAGCTCGGGGGGGGGGTGGGGCACAGACGAGCGGCAGCAGGGCCTTCAATCCATGAAATAGCACACAGATTTTGAGTTGTAGTTATGAGCATTTTCATGAACAAAAGGCCTCTACCTTTTTTTAAAAAAATTTTTTAACATTTTATTTATTTGACAGAGACACAGTGTGAGAGGGAGTGGGAGAAGGAAAGGCAGGCTTCCTGCTGAGCAGGGAGCCCGATGAGGGGTTCAATCCCAGGACCCTGAGATCATGACCTGAGCTAAAGGCAGACACTTAACCCACTGAGCCACCCAGCTGCCCCCAAGGCCTCTACCTTTATCTGATTCTCCAAGGGATTTATGTGCCAAAGGTGTTAACAAACAGCAAAATGGGCTCTAACATTGTCTTTAATGATTAGGGACGTGGCCTCAAAGCTTGACAGATGGAGAGAATAGTACGAGAAAAGTTCATTAGCTCTTAGATAGCTACCCTTTTTTTTTTTTAAGGTTTTATTTATTTATTTATTTATTTGGCAGAGAGATAAGTCACAAGTAGGCAGAGAGGCAGGGAGAGAGAAGGGTAAGCAGGCTCCCTGCTGAGCAGAGAGCCCAATGTGGGGCTCGATCTCAGGACCCCGAGATCATGACCCAAGCTGAAGGCAGCAGCTTAACCCACTGAGCCACCCAGGTGCCCCGATAGCTACCCTTCTTGTTGGAATAATGGATTGCTCTTACAGGAGATGGGAATTTAGTTCCCCAATTAAGACAACTGATATTCACTTTAGGGAAGTCAGGGCAGTAGTGTGGCGAGCACGTTTCAGAATTGGAGGTGAAAGTTCTGGTTTCTTCTTATTAACTAGCTGGTGATCATTTGCCTTTATAAGTTACTCAGTCAGGGTGTCTAGGTGGCTCAGTAGGTTAAGCATCTGCCTTTGGCTCAGGTCGTGATTCCAGGGTCCTGGGATCGAGTCCCACAGTCAGGCTCCTTGTTCAGCGGGGAGTCTGCTTCTCCTTCTCACTCTGCTCTTCCTCACCCCGCTTACTCATAATCTCTCTCCCTCTCTCTCAAATAAATAAATAAAATCTTAAAAAAAAATTAGTCTCTTCATCTCTAAAACGAAGACAGAAATTGTAATCCCATTTTCCTCAGAGGCTCACATGGGGTCAGGGTGAAGTCAGACATGGTAAGTTCACTTAAGAGATCAGAGCAGCCTCGGAGTTTACTTAAGCTTCTGTCAGACTCGCTTTGCTTATACGATGATTAGTGACACAGGAACAGGCGGGGCTATAGGAAGACAACTCCACCCTGGTGTGACATACCTGATCTGCCCGGTGGGTCCCTCACCGGAGGAGGGGGTCTCTCATTGGGCGGGGGAGGAAGAGGGCCTGATCGTCCTGGAGAAGGTAAGGGGGGGGTTGTAGACGGAGTAAGGGACAAATTCCTCTGTGGGAGTCTTGGGGTTTCATCAGTGCCACTGGAACCTGGAGGCAGGGGAGGAGGGCCAGGCCTGCTTGGTGGTGGCGGCGGAGGTGGGGCCTGTGAGGAGGAGGAAGGCCTCGGGGTAGAAGGCACGGGGGGCTTGCTGTTCTGAGGGGGAGGCGGTGGGACCGCTTCCCTGTGGATGGAGGGCCTGTTGCCCACTGGAGGAGGCGGAGGGGGGGGTTTGTCTTCCAAGGCCCTGCTGGGGGTCGGGGGCAGGGGAGGCCTGTTGGAGAAGGGCGAGGAGGAGCTGGAGGGCGTCTGGCGGACAGAGCCTCCTCCAAAAGCAGCACCTCGGTTTCCAGGGAAGGGGGGAGGGGTGGGCCCAGGACTGGGCTGCCTGGGGGCCCCAGGAACTGGTGGGGAGCCCCGGTTGTGCAGACTTGATTGAATGGGTCTTGGTGTACTGGGAACTGGAGGGGGAATGCTATCAGGCTTTGAGCCCACTTCGGGCCTTGGGGGAGGCATTCGATTCCTCTGAGGCTCTGGGGGACCACTTCTGTGGCCAGGAGAAGGCACAGGAAACCTCCCTGGGCCACTTGGGGGTGAGAAAGGCTTGGCAGATGTGGCCCTTCCTCCTGGTGGCAAAATCGGGGGTCGGCTTCCTCCAGAATCTGAAAAACAGGAAAAGAAAAAATCCAGTTAGAAAATTAGGACCCCTCTCAGAGGAATCAGAGAACTAGAGTGTATTCTCAGCTACTGTATGGAAGTCCTTTCCTAGATGCTATAAAGTATATAGCTATTATTTATATAAATTGGGTTCTGGTGGTCCTTCCGGGGGGCAGAAGAACAGACCACAGATCCCTGTGCACCTGCTAGTTCCAGATCCTACAACCTGTCGGCTGGCAAGAAGATGCCGGAGAGCCCTCTAGGCATTAAGTTGTCAACAGTTTGGGAGAGCTCCCCATTCATCAAGAGAAGAAAAGGACAGGATGGTGTTGGCACGTGGGACTTCTGCCAATGATTTTCTTTCTCCCTATCAAACATCCCTGTCCTCCTGCTGTACCTCTCAGGTTCGAAAAAATAACATAGCCATGTTAGGTGAAAATTAGTTATCTCAAGGTAAATCTCCATTGGGGAGGGCTTACCCAGTCCCTTTGAATAAAATTCCCAAGAGGAGGTGGAAAAATGTCATGGAAGAATCATTAACTAAAATAAGAAAGAACTAACAAAGGAAAAAGAAATGATCAGAGTTTGATTGAAAGACTTGACACCAGTGATTGGTCTTAATCTGCAAAGAAGCAGGCAACTACACAAGTTCTTTTCCTCACTGAGTCATCTTCCACTTCAACACTGGCAGGACAGAACAACCCTATTATGTAATTAATATTAAACTGCTTTGGTTCAACAGAAGGAACCAAAGTTAGGGAAGAATTCAAACCACCACCCCAGAATCTCTTGGAACCTAAGGTAATTCTCAAAAAATGGTGACCCTGGAAACTTCTACCACTTCAACCATGAGTTAATTAATGTAACAAATATTAATTAAGTACCAGCTATATACCAGCTATTATTCTAGATGCTAACTCCAGAAGAATATACAAAATAGAAAAAATCCTGCTCTCCTGTGGCTTACATTCTTGCAGGGGAGATAAATAATAAACTGGCAAACATAAATATTTGCAGATAGTTGTAAGTATTAAAAAGAAACTGCAATAGGTCAGGATGGAGAGACCAGATAGATGGAGCGGCTGGCTGGGGGGTACTTTTCTGAAGATATGACATTTGAGCTGAGGCCAGCCATAGAAAGATAGGGAAGAAGGTGCTTTAGGCAGAGGGCCAGCAGGTGCAAAGGCCCTGGAGTGTGAATGAGCTTCAAGTTGAAAACCCGAGGCCTGTGTGCCTGGAGAAGCTAGCAAGCGGACCCTTGGCCAGCAGGGGCCAGGTCATAAGGACCCTTATAAACCAGGACTTCAGATTTTTTAAAAAGATTATTTATTTATTTATTTGAGAGAAAGAGAGTGTGAGAGAGAGAATATGGCGGAGGGCAGAGGAAGGAGCAAAGAGAGAGGGAGAAGCAGACTCAAGTCTGGGATCATGACTTGAGCCAAAGGCAGACACTTAACTGACTGAGCCACCCAGGCATCCCCAGAGGACTTCAGATTTCACCCAAGGCACATTGAGAGACATTTGGATGGATTCATACAGCAGAGTAACATGAACTCTAGAGAGAATTTATTTCAACTTCAGTACTAGAAGAAAGCTGTGTTTCCCTTGACTGGGGTATATTTCTAGGTCACCAACTTGTGATAAACTATCTTCCAAGTTCGGATTGATGTACACATGGGTTATCAGCCATGGGCACATCACGTGGACAGTGTTCACTATGTGGACGGTATACTAGGCTGCTGTGTACATCTGGTACACCATTTTGTGTACAAACATAATTCTTTCTTCATTTTATGAGTTTATTTCCAGTTGTCTTTTGCCTTAATTTCTTCACCTATTGTTAAAGCACTGAATGTCTGCATTTGTCAGCTGCCTCAGTCCTTCTGGTGGGTTAATTTAAGTAAGTAAATTTAAATGTGGATGCAGGCCTGGCAAGACAGAATCTCTCATATTATCAAGTCTCTGTAGATTTTGACCACCCAGCACTAAATAGTCAGCTAACCGTGAGGATTCAGTGGTTTTGTCTTTACTTCACACTTTCCCAGGAGACATACGAAACGATCACGGAATTAGAAATAAAAGTCTTCTAACACGACAAACATTAGTACCGAAAGTTTTATGGTAAAACTTATTGAGCCTCATGTACTTTGTCAGGTTTTTTATCTGGGCATGACCAGGTTCCATTCTTCTCTGTACCATCAGGTTCAAGACAATCCCATAGGACTCGTTTCCATGTGTCCGTGCAAACCATATTTAGAATCCCCGGCCCTCCAATGCCAGATGTCTGTCATGCAAAACACCTTTCCAGATTTAGTGAGACATGTAATTATGTTCCGTACAACACGCTCCACAGTGTTTTGGAAAGTGGCTCACAGGTATTTTCCATACTAGACAGCTGGGTCAGGCTACCTCACAAAGAAAAGGTGAATTTGCCAGGTCACCAGGCAGACCTTCCAGTGGTGCCCAATTCCATTTGCTCCTCCTTTTTCTTCCCACTCTAGCTCACCCTTTAGAAAAGTGCAAAAAAGTACAAGTTACCCTGAGGACACAGGGCAAATATTTAATAGCTCCATGGAGTGGCCTGATTTTGATTTAAGGGGAAAAAAAAACCCAAAGACGCTAAATAGAGTCTTTCTTATAAAACAGTGTTACCATTTCAAGCGACCTAAAATGTGTTTTAAAGGGCACAGTGCCTTAGAGGGGATGCCAAGCCTCCAAACCATGGAACTCAGCCTCACCTTGTTGCTAAGAGACAAAGAAACTCTCCTTACCACCATCCCTGTTGGCTGTGGATCTCAGCTTTGGCATCCCAGCCTGGAACAGTCCTCCCAAGCCAGGTGGGGCACCTCCTCCAAAACTGCCGCCGCCGCCGCTGCCACTGCTGCCGCCACCGCCGCCACCACCGAAGCCACCACCGCCAGCACCAGCTCCTTTAGGTTCTGCAGAAGGAAGGAAACACTCTCTTCACTATGTATGAAAACAGCACCAGAGTACAGCCTGAGCCCAAGTACACAATAAACAATGCGGGTCAAACAGGGAGCTGGCTCCAACTGGGCTTGTGCGGGACTCCTGGGATTTCATGAAAAAGCAGGATTTTAACGATTCACCCTACCCCTGGTCAGAAAAGGAGGGGTTTTGCTTTTCACTCCAGGGTGGTCCCAGGCCCCAGGGCAGGAGAACCAGTAATAAATAGATGATGCTTTGCCCCCATGCTCCCTGCTTGACTAGCTGCCGTATGAGTTGTTACCTGTATCCTAAGATTTGGCAAATAAAAGAATCTTCAAAGAAAGCAAGTCCCAAGGGAGGGGGAGATATTATAATAATAGGTGGTAAAAAGGAGAATCGTAAAAAAGGGAAGAAAATAAAATATACCATAACTTTGGAAATTTATAAACTATTTTAGTGTATTTTTTCCTGCTAGTACTTTTTCATTGTATATTTTTTTTCTCAAAATTAAGACCAAATTCACTAAAGAGCTTTTAGCCTGCTCTTTTCACTTAACACTTTATTGTTAGTATTCCCATGTCATCAAATACTCTTTGAAAACATGAGTTTAAGGGACCACACTGTGTTTTAGGGCATGAATATACTGTGGTTCTTTTGACCATCTATTTATGTAATGACCTTATGGTTTGATTTCAATTTTCTAATAGCATAAAGCCCAACAGTAGGCTTAAACATTTAAAAAAACTCCCTGCAGTTGAAGATGGTACAAAGATTTTGTTTTATCTTGTATTTATTTCCCCAAGCCTGTGGAGGATTCTGAAATGGGTACATAGACAACAATGTAAAGAAAGAAAAAAAAGAAAGTAAAAAGAAGATTACTAAGTATCCTGTCTAGCCTTTCGGGTTATTTCCCTTGTCTATGACATATTTTACAACCCTGTAAGTTGTAGAAACCTGATAATTGTCCATAGAAATGTAAAACAGTTGTGTTCAGTGGCATGCAATTGACTTCACACAGGCTTACCTACCTGTAAATTCGTTTCAGCTCTGATGTGTGTCGTACTTTGAACTCTCCTTTGCACTGGTAACATTATACTACTTCCCTCAGTAGTTAATGACTTAAATAAAATATTTGACATATGTTTGTTTTATATCTATATGAGAGCCATGACTATAACCCTTTTTAAAGAAGTGTCTCATACAATTTATGATGTATGTATGCATGTTTGTATTTATGAGGTTTAACATTGTTTAAAGTTTTACCCCTGGAAAACGTTCTAGAGTCTTTGACAGGCAGTATAAAATCTACAAATCAATAAGGGAGGACTGACACTTTTATGATATTTAGACTATATGGAGACATGATATACTCTCCCATGTCTTCTGGTACTTTCAGTCAAGTTCTATAATTTTCCCTGATATGGGTCACATACGCTTCTTGTTAAGGTTACTTTGATACATTTTTGTTTGTTGAAACTGTGAAAGGGGTGTTTGCCCTCTTTTGTAATTGGTTATCGTTGGCATCAGAAAATTTCGGAGCGCCTGGGTTGTTCAGTGGGTTAACCTCTGCCTTCAGTTCAGGTCATGATCTCAGGGTCCTGGGATCGAGCCCTGCATTGGGCTCTCTGCTCAGCAGGGAGCCTGCTTCCCTCTCTCTCTCTGCCTGCAGCTCTGCCTACTTGTGGTCTCTCTCACTCTGTCAAATTTTTTTTAAAATCCTTAAAAAAATTCATTTGACATCTAATAAACCATTCTGCTAATATTTTCTAAATTAAAATTCATAAAAAATTACTATCTTGGATTTTCTACTAGACATGTGGTCTCCAAATAATAAAGGTTTTGCTTCCTCTTGTATTTTATCTTTGTTCTAGTTTATATAAGTAATTACTTTGATGACCGAACTTCCATATGATATAAATTATTAATATTGCTACAGGCAACCATAGTTTGCTTTTAATAAGCATGCCTTTAACCCGGGAACTACTGGCACTTTAGGGCAGATAGTTCTTTGTGGGTGGCTGTCTTGTTCTCTGTAGAATGCTTCCAGCATGCCTGGCCTTTACCCACTAGATGTCAGTAGGAACCCCACCTTGGCTAAGTTGTGACAACTAAAACTGCCTCCAGACATTGCCACAGGTCCCCTGGGACACTGATAGATAGCTTTCTTTTTGTGTTGGTGCTGCCTTGGTCAAGTTTGAGGTTAGGACCATGTGAATCCCATTATATCGATCAGATAGCTTTTCCTCTCTTCCTATGTTTGGGAATGATTTGTATAGCCTTTGAATAAGCTGTTTCTTAAAATCTGGAAGAATTTACTGATAAAATCACCTGGCTCTAAAGCTTTTTAGAGAGAAAGCTAGATAAAGTGTTCAACTTCACCTTGCTCATTGAAGCCTCATGAGTGAATTTTGGTAAATTTATGCTTTTTGTAAAAAATTAATTTCTTTAGGATTTTAACATGTTTTTAGCATATAGATGCATCCTTAATTATGAAAAAGCCTGCTTTAAATCTCTTACTAATTTATGCTGAGTCCTACTTTTATTCATTTGTGTTTTCTTTTCTTCTCAATTAGACTGATTCTAAGCCTGTGTTAGCTCTGCATTTTTTTTTTTTAGGGGTGGAACTTTCTGGGATACCTTTGGGATATCTTCTGATAGAAGAAATAACCTGATCATGAACTGACAAAGATTACCTCACCTAACAAATCAAATTACAATAACAATTTCCAGAAGTATAGGCAAAATGGCTTCCGTTATGAAATTATAATTTTTTACTAATTTTAATTATTACTGATAATAACAATATGCTCTTGACACTCAAATATTACTCATTAATTAATGATACATTTTGGAATGCTGCATTTAAATAGGATACCTTTCCATGGCAGCAGACATTCAAAGAGACTGATGCACTATCAGACATCATTCATCAGTGTTCTTAACCTGGACCTTGGGCGCATCCTTCAGAGAGAAAAGCTAAAGTAGTTGATGATCGTTCACTGGCTCCTGGTCACTTCCTTAGGAATCACACTGCAGGACAAGGCTGAAATAAGAGCTTTATCCTGCATAACCAGGGTCAACATTTTGACATAGAACCCAGGGAGGCTTCATCTGCAAACAAACATAAGAAACTATGGGTGGACCGTGCCACTTACAGAGCCCATGACCACGGTGCTGGTGTCCGCCAAGTGCACGGACAACAGGGCACGAGTGGGTCGCATCTTGTGTCCATGAAGCAAAGCGCGTTCATAAACATCACTGAACCGCTGGAAGGGAGAAGAGCCAACATTTCTTTCCATTTAATGGCAGGAGAAGGGGGCCTTGAAGAATACAGTGAGTTTCTAATAGTGGATTCAGGAATAGGCCACAGACTGTCCAGTGTCCTTCACTATCAGTGGGGAATTCACATCTACCTCTCTCGAGCCCCTGGCTCCCCCTTCTGGGGGAAAGAACGACCGAGCTGTGTCCCAGACGTCGGCAGTGTGCGGAGCGCCTCTGGCCCCATATCTTGCACCGGGAATCAGACAGCTCTGATCCAAGGCTCCCCAGAAGTAAGTGGTGCTGGGCTCCCCTCAGAGAGAATTTGTGACACCAATCAGGAGGATTAATGGATTATAAAATAACCCAATCAGTTTCATAAGCTTTTTTTAAAAAAAATTTGACAAGACAGAGAGAGCAAGAGAGGGAGCACAAGCAGGGGGAGAGGAGGAGGGGAAGCAGGCTTCCCGCTGAGCAGGGGGCCCAGTGCGGGGCTCGATCTCAGGACCCTGGGACCATGACCTGAGCCCAAGGCAGATGCCTAACGACTGGGCCACCCAGTGCCCATCGTGGACATTTTGACTAAGAGGTAACTGTGTCCAGTCAAGGTTAAAAGTCCCCATAGTTTCTTCTGGAGAATGGTGTACTCTCTCCCCTGTAACACACAACCTGATACAGCAGAGCAATGTGCAAAAGCCTTTGTCTTGGTCTTCCTCCTTTCCATTTTCCTCCCATACTAATGTTCTCACCTAACTCTGAGCCTTCTTTCTTCTCTACTCATTAGACGCTTTTCCTAGAAATTCTTCCTAAACACTTCTACTCCTCGACTTGGCTAAAATTCTGCATCACTGGTCACCATCTAGAAAGCTCCCTGTGGTGATTTTTGGAAAGTCAGTCTATTTCTTGTTGAGTACAAATGGGATCTGGGTGTAGGATATGGGTAGCTGGCAGTGGAAGTGTCTAGGAATGTGAGGAGACAGTTTCAAGGCCTAGTTATTAACTACCAGTAGATTCAAGTCATGGATACATTTTCATTCTGTTGTAAATGTTAATAGGAGTTCTGTGTTGTGGGTTCTGCTTGTTTCTACATCCCCTGGCTTGTTCTAGAAAGTTCCTCAGACTTAAGATGGGTAGATAAGCAAAGTTGTGATCTCATTTCCTCTCTCTCCCAGCTCCTGAAAATCATATCTTACACTTGAATGACACATCCCAGCCCACAGAACACTTTTGCATTGTCTCGTCTGTTGCTCACAGCAAACTGTGAGGGCACAGAACAGCCACTATCTCCATTTTACATCTGAAGAAAATAAGGTGTGGAGATGGTTAAGTGATGGATGTGCCAGAACCCAAACCTACACCTTTTGATTCCAAGCCTGGGGCTCTTTCCATATTTCATGCAGCCTTTTGATCTGTGGTTTGGTGCAAAGAGTAATGGGTTAACTTCCAGAAAGTGTGGTGAATAATTCAGAGAATCGCTGCTGTGTGTGTCTTGGACAAAGAATTATTATACTGGCTTCCTGCAGCATTAGAGGGAACCCAAGCCAGAGCTGTGGCCACAATGAGTGATACAGTCCCTTATTTTGCTAGCTTTGCAGCTGTTGTTAACCAAAAAAAAAAAAAAAAAAAAACCAAAACAAAACACTTTTTGGAAGGGTAAGGCTGATTGTTAGGCCATAAATCACTTATCTCCATGGAAAACAGCTTTTTTCACTTACTGTCCAATATCGGTGCACTCCTATCATTGGTGACTGTCTTCTTCAGTTTCTTCCCTTTGCTGATGTCAGAGAGAAGAGCATTTCTCCCAGCCTGTTCTGACTTATTCAAGGTAGGCTTTTCCGTATTGGCCTGAAAGGAAACCATGCAGACTTATAGTCATCTCTTGAATTAAAATCATATACTACAACACTCAGAGGGGATAGCTAGAGTATTGCAAGCTTGTTACTGAGGTTCTTGGCAATGGCTGTAAATTCTCCACAAGTTTTAGATCTGATGTCATTCTTTTTAAGACCCAGACATTTGGGAACAGATGCAGCAATAAATTACATTCATTTTTAATGCAGCAAGAGTCAGTCCCTGATAAAAGTCTCTAAAAATTCAGACCACAATCTGGTGGTCACCAACAGAGCCAGGGTTGGATGGCTCGAAACGAGAAGGGATTTTTGAGATTCTGCTAGATACTACAAGGCTTCACACTCCAGAATGTGCCCTGAAGAACAGCTTCTCTCTCCTATCTTTTAGAGCTAGCCTGGAGCGAGGGGAAGATTGTCTCTAGCAAAAAGGGTCAGTTGCATGTGTTTTAAATTCACCCAAGTTTTAGAAAATAATTCCCTCTGTTTACGTTGACAAAGATTTTCTTTTTAAGTTAGGGCAGATTTGAGGTGTAATTTCCATAATAGTCAAGTCACTACTTTAGTGTATAGTTCTACAAGTTCGTTTTTTTTAAAAGATTTTATTTATTTATTTGACAGAGATCACAAGTAGGCAGAGAGGCAGGCAGAGAGAGGGGTGGGGGAAGCAGGCTCCCTGTGGAGCAGAGAGCCCGATGCGGGGCTCGATCCCAGGACCCTGGAATCATGACCTGAACCGAAGGCAGAGGCTTTAACCCACTGAACCACCCAGGCCCCATAGTTCTACAAGTTTTGAAAAGGATACAGTCATGAGACCACCACCAAACTCAAGATCTAGAACACGTCCATAAGCCCCCGAAGTTCCCGCATGCCCTTGCCTAAGGTGTTTCTCACATTTAATTTCTTTGAAAGCTTAGCTCACAGAGATTGCAGAGTGGACAAAGGTGCTACTTTAAAACGCTTAGGTATTTTCTCACTTTTCTGGAATGCCTGGGAAAAATCCGTACTATAAAACTGGGATGTTGGGGCACCTGGGTGGCTTAGTGGTTTAAAGCCTCTGTCTTCAGCTCTGGTCATGATCCCAGGGTCCTGGGATCAAGCCCCACATCGGGCTCTCTGCTCATCAGGGAGCCTGCTTCCCCCCCTCTCTCTGCCTGACTCTCTGCCTACTTGCGATATCCGTCTGTCAAATAAATAAATAAAATCTTAAAAAAAAAAAACCCACAAATATTTAAAACTGGGATGTCGCTTCCTCAGGGTTATTTTAGGGAGCAGGGACACTGAGACCCTAGAGCACAGGACTCGGAAGTAGTAGGCATGCGCCTGGTTCTGTCACACGGGGAAACTGGCTTATCTGGCCTGGCCCTAGGCAGAGCTGACTTCCCCAAACCCAGAGGTCCTTCCAGCAGACCTCAGAGGCCTTCCAGGCTGGTCCCAGCCCTTCTGGAAGGATCAGATTCCAGAGGAGCCGGTGGGGGGCGCAGGAGGTAAAGCTGGGACCGTTTAGCTTACTACCTAACCCAGTGATTTATTACCAGAGCTAAAGGCAGAGGGAAAGCTAAGAAAAACCCTGAAGCAAGGTACACAGAAGCTCTATGTTAAGGTGAAAGGGTCCTGGAATAATTATAAGGTATTACTTGCTCATAATAACAGCAGTTAACATTTTATATAGCATTTACTATGGGCCAGGCACTGTTTTAGCTCGTTTACGTGTATTAATTCATTTAGTCCTCATCAGCCCTGTGAATCATTATTTCCATTCTAGAGACAAGAGAGGAGAGGCACAGAGAGGCAAAATCATTTGCCCCGGGCCACTGAGACAGTTAGAGGAGGACCCTAGGATCCAAACCCTGGCAGTGTGATTCCAGTAAATGTGGGATCTAACATGCCCCTTGCCCACACTGGGGAGCTGCTGTTAAAGGTACAAACTCACAACCAGAAGATGAGCAAGTCCTGGAGGAGTAGGGCATGGTGATGAGAGTTAACAATATTGTATCATAAACTTCAAAGCTGCTAAGAGACTGGGTCTTCGATGTTCTCACCAGAAGAAAAGGAATGATAATTGCGTGATGTGAAAGAGGAGTTAGCTAAGCTCAGGTGGTAATTACACTAAATGTAAAAATGTAGCAAATCAACATGTTGTATGACTTAAACTTCCACCATGTTAAATGTCAATTATATCTCAGTTAAGAAAAGTAACAAAATGCCCCTTCCCACCCGTCCGTGACACTGCGATTGTTCCAGAAGGGCTTTTCTGGACACAGTTCCTGTGTGCTATTGGAGTCATCTTCTGTTGCTCTGAAACTTGTTTTTTCAACTTGATGACACATCTTGGACATCTTGGAGTGAACTTTTAAGATTACCTACTGTCTTCATTTTAAGGATGAAGGTCAGCAATTTTCACTGGCCTCCTGTTATGCCTCCTAATGTATTTTGATGCCTGACCTCGTTGGGTGCTAATTCCTCTCCGGTGGGCAGTCCGGAGCCCTTCACTGAGCTGTCCCACCAGAAAGTGCCCTGCTTGTCCATCTTGCCCTTTGCTTGTCTCTGTATCCTACTTCTCTAAGATCTTGCTTTAAGTCACATTAAAATGTACAGAAATGAGTTGATAGGATAAATTCCAGTCACTCCAGTACCACCTGAATGTCTTCTCAGCTATCTGTATTACGATTTATTTAATATTTTTTATTAAGTCAGTTCACTATATTATTTATACAATTTTTCAGTGAATATTTTCTTTTAAATTAATTCACTATTAAACCTTTAGTTTGATGTAATAGTTACAAATTTTAGAACACATTAAAATAAATACATGAGCACTAAAATAAAAAAAATTAATCTACATACTACCTAGCTAGTGGTATAAAACCACACTTTCAAGGAAATATAGATTAATAAATCCTGCTATGTTAGCCAGATCAGAACTTTTCTCTTTCTTTTTCTTTTAGATTTTATTTATTTGAGAGAGAGTGAGAGTATATAAGTGGGGGGGAGGGGCGGTGGGAGAAGGAGAAGCAGACTCCCCATTGAGCAGGGAGCCAGATGTGGGGCTTAATCCCAGGACGCTGGGATCATGACCTGAGCCAAAGGGAGCCACTTAACCAACTGAGCCACCCAAACGTCCCAAAATGACAATTAATTATTAGAAAAATGAATTAGGGGGCATCTGGGTGACTCAATCACTTAAGCATCTGACTCTTGATTTCAACTCAGGTTATCATCTCAGGGTTGTGAGATCGAGGCCCGTGTCAGGCTCCCAGCTGGGCAAGGAGTCTGCTAAAGATTCCCTCTCTCCCTCTCCCTCTGCCCCACCCCCTTCCTGCTGAAACATGTACATTCTCACTCTCTCTCTAAAAATATATAAGTAAATATTTTTAAAAAGTATAATGAGTTACTTTAAAAAGAGACCCACGAAATATAATCTTAGAAACAACAGACATAACACTAGTGTCAAATTGCTGTGTTTCTTAATGCTTATTCTTTCTGTACCTGTCTCCTTGGGACCGCTAAGCAGCAGCTGGAGGACCACACTGGGTAGGAACAAGCTGGTTAATTGTTCTTCTAACTGGGTTCCGACCTCAGATGGGCTACATAAATGTGTCCTGTGGAAGCCTGAGCAAGAGACTTTTCGTCTCTGAGCCTCAGTTTCCCCAAGTGAAAAGGACCCATCAGCAGTGAAGCCTTCCCATGCTGAGGGAGGTAATGGGGCAAGGGGGTGCCTCTGGGAGCCTTTTCTGTGTCACCACGGGGAGGGCTGCTGGCTTCCTGTAAGAAGGTGCACTAATTTCTGAGGGTAGGTCTATCAAGAGACCAGGAGGAGCCCAGTGAAGAAATTCCTTTGGAAAGTAGATATTTAAATGTAAGGACAGATTTAAAGACTTGTTTATTTATTTGAGAGAGAGAAAGAGAGGGAATGAGCAGGAAGGGCAGAGGGAGAGGGAGAGAGAAACCCAAGCAGACTCCACACTGAGCACGAGCCCTATCTGGGGCTCAATCTCACCACCCTGAGATCACAACCTGAGCTGAAACCAAGAGCTGGAAACTTACCTGACCGTACCACACAGGGGCCCCTGCGAGGACAGATTTAAACAAGGGCATGAGTTTGGGGAAAGTGGGAATGAGGGAGTGGTGGATGGTATTTACCAAAAAGAAGAGTGGGAAGAAGGGAAAGTCAGAGAAAAAGAGTGAGTCTGCAGGAACGTGAACAGCTGTGTTTCATACACAGACCAGGGTTTCCGGACTGTTCTGTCCAGGAGTTCAAGGGTAGAAGTCAAGTCCATTGAACAGCAACAGAGCATGCCGGGCTGAGCCTCAGTCCTGGGAAAGGACAGGATGTTTCCCTGACGGACCTAACGGAGGAAACCCCCTGAATGCACACCCCACACGTGTCCTCTGCACCGCCTGAGACCTCTGACAGCTGGCCCCCCGGGGTCTCAGGGGCTGGCTTACTTGTAGCAGGAAAACCTGCCCCATGGTTTTTATGCCGGAATGCAAATACATGCAAAACTAATGCATGGTCACCAGGTTCAACCTCATGTGGCCTGCTTCGTGCACCATTCGTGGACGGCGGGGGCCACTCACCAGAGCAAATGTCGGTGGGGGTGGGGGCGCCGGAGGGGGAGGGACAGGCATCTTGGACAGCTACACGTTCAACAGTCTTGCTGGTCACTCTGTAAAAACAAAGCAAAAACAAACAAAACTTGGTCATGGATTAGACTTTTTAGTAACACTTTGTTCTAATCTCCCTTCCCTCCTTCCCACCAAAGGGACAGCTATTTATGAAGTTCAACTTTGTTTTTTAGATTTTTTTTTTTTTTGAGAGAGGGGGTTGGGGTGGGGCAGAGGAAGAGAATCTCAAGCAGACTCCCTGCTGAGTGCAGACCCCCCATCACCGGGCTCGATCACAGGACCCTGAAATCATAACCATGAGCCAAAACCAAGAGTCTGATGCTTAACCGACTGAGCCACTGGGACGCCCCCAAGCCAATTTTTATAAGGGGTGTAATCATTTTTACAACATTGCTAAGATGTGACTCTTCTGGAAGGATCCTAGCAGGGGAGGTTTCTGAGCCCAAATGCCTTAAGATATTGGAAGCAAAATTGGTGCCTCACACTGCTCAATTCCTTTACCCACCAGAGCAGGTCTGGGAAACAACACCCAGAGCCTTTGTAAGCTGGGAGGTGATCATAAAACTTCTAGAGATGTATCCTGGCCGATCTGATGTCCACCTGGTTTCTCATCCCTCCTCATTTCCACCACGACATCCTTTCTTGCTCTCCACTCCCACCCACTCTGCGCCCACTGGTTTTCATCTTTGCCTGGGTCTGGGCACGCACTGTAGGCACGCAAAGACGAGTATTTTTTCTGGTCTTGCCCTCAAAGGTCTCACAGTCCTCCAGGGGAGGAAGGAAGGAATAAGGCAAGGCAGGCAGGTAAGATGGGTAAGGGGGACAGATGCCATCTTTGTGCTACTAGGCATTTCCTTATAGGATCGAAGTTTTTTAAAAGAGGGGAAAAAGAGACCAGCTCAGTTTTCAGGGTCCCATCCCTGGGTCCCAGGACCAGCATAGGGCCAGACGCTCTCACCCCCAAGTAATCTGGGCTCCTCCCACCCAGTCCCTGCTCAAGTGTGGTCCTGGGTCAGCAGCAGGGGTGTCACCCCAAGCTCTTAGAAATGTCAAATCTCAGCCCCTCTTTCTACCCACCAAATTTGTTTCGGCACTTTAACAGATCCTGAGGTGATTCATGGGCACTAAAATTTGAGCTGCCTGTTGTAGAATCTGAGCCTTAAGCCAGTGGGCAGCCTGGGACACTCCCGACCTGAACCACACGGAACATGTGTCCTGAATTTCAAACACAGAATTTTTTTTAAAAAAGGTTTTATTTATTTGACAGAGAGAGAGAGAGGGAGTGAGCAGCAGCACAAGCAGGCGGAGTGGCAGGCAGGGGAGAAGCTTGCTCCCCAGAGCAAGGAGCCTGATGTGGGGCTCGATCCCAGGATCCCAGGATCATGACCTGAGCCAAAGGAAGAAGCTTAACCACTGAGCCACTCAGGCGCCTCTCAAAGGGCAGAATTATCTTTCTTTTGTTCTCCACATCTCTTAATGGAAGAAAACAATTAGAATTTATACTTTCTATTAAAGTATTGTTAGACGGCTTGCTTTCTGTGAACAGAAAGGGAACGCAAAATCTAAAAGGACATGTCTGGGCTTGTGAAAGCTGCTGGAAGATGGGAATTAACAGTTTGGGCATTCCAAGTGGACTGCCAAGAAAATGAATTTTCAGAAACACTGCCCAGCACATCTGCTGTCACTTAGGATCAATTCGATTGAGGGCACTTCCAGGGTCTCTAAGTCCTACAGGGACACCTAAGACTAGCATGATTCCACGCATTTCACAAGGGACACCGGGACTCGGAGAAACTGAGCAACTCACAGAAAGACTGTATAATTCATTCACAAGTCCTCTGAATCCCTGGTCTTTTTCGAGAAGCCTTTTTGGGCAGTAAAGAGCGAAGTAGTGCTACAGGTCGATCTGTTTTTCCCTGAGAGACTGTCTTAGACGAAGCTTCTTTTAAAACGTGTTCCTTAAATGGGCCTTTCCTGCATGACACCAGCTCGTCACCTTGGGGCCACGTGGACAGTGTGACCAGTGCTGAGGGCGGGCCTGTGCTATGACGCCTGTCCTGGGGCAGAAGGCACCCGATGCCTCCCTGTGGCACGCATCCTAGGACCAGGAGGAAGGACAGGCATCGACAACGGGATTCAGGCACAACAGACTGGGAAAGACACTGCCACTGGAGCCGTGGTACTAAGGGAGCTGGAGAAGGCAGCTTACCGAGGGAGGGGGTGGCCAAGGGCGCCTGGAAGGCCCCAGGGGTGTGCTCGTGGAACAGATCATCCATGTACCTGATGGATGAAACCACCCTCAACCCTCTTACGCACTGAGTTCAACTCCCCGCTCCAGCAGCTAACCTGCCATCCCATTATCCTAACACCGAGCGAGGAAGGAGTGGGCTCTGGTCGACCACCAGGAACCTCTTACAGGCCTGGTTCTCATAAGTCGGTCCCTGGCTGCAAAAATGGGGTTGAACTCCAGTCTGATACAGCTCAGGGGCCACACTGGGGTGCAGGGAGCCTTTCAGGGGACTGCCACCTCTCAGGCCTCTTTAATCTAGTTCTATAATTTTCTGCTGTGGTTGTTACGGTTCTGTCTGTGCACTAACTGACTTATAAATAAGCCTGTGGGCCACAGAGGCTCGGCCTTCCCCCC
>RCUC01114418.1:0-11368 GCA_003697995.1 Taxidea taxus jeffersonii | reverse complement strand
CCCCTTCTCGAGGACCCCTCCAGCCTGCCCACCCCCCGGCACCCAGAGCCGGAAGGGTGTTGTTGTTGGCCGCCAAACTGGGGGGCTGGGGGTCGCCGTGCATGGGCAGGGGCGCTGGAGGGGGGCGCCGCAGCAGAAAAACCTTCAGGTCATTGAAGAGCATGCGGCAGCGGCACTTGAGGAGACCCTGGTGGCGCAACATCTGGGGAGCCGGGGCCCACGATCCACAGCGGTACCAGGCACAGCAGCAGCAGCTCCACCACCACCACCAGAGCAGCCCACTCAAGGGTATCAGCATGTGCCCAGTGGAAGCAGAGAGCCCAGGAGGGGCAGCCGGAGTCTTTGCAGAGGAAGATAGTAGAATGGTTTTTGGGGGGGGGGGGGTCCACAGCAGAGCTGTGTTATGGGGAGGTCTGCTTTCTCACTGGCTCTTCTTACACCCCCTCAAAGTAGCAAATCAATTGTTCCCAGGACGAAGAACTGTGAGTCACTGGTTTTGAACTCTCCCTGGAAAGCCCGACAACAAAAAAGGCTTTCTTGCCTCCCCCCTGCCCCCCCCAACCTTAGCTTTGCTCAGGTAGTTTGCTCCTTTTTGCCTTTGACTTGGGGGTATTGGCATGGGAAGGGGGGGTAAAAAAATGTTGAGGAAGGGCTCTTTGGGCCTTGAGATCAAGGTCTCTAGTTGTCAGAAAGTTTTCCCGAAGATATTTCCAGTTCTTCTCAGATTCCTAGGCAGTGGGAAATCTCTTTTCTTTTGTATAAAAGGGTGAAGAAGATTATAAATCAAATTTGGAGTAGACTGAGCTGGGCTTAGGGCAAAACAGCTCAGTGAAAAATTGAGCACTGCATGTGCAGAGTGAAAAGCTAGTTTTCCTCAGGTACCAGGAGATTGGTTGGGGGTGGGGGTGGGGGTGTTCGGTGGGGAGGAGAGGAGGTTGGGAGAAGTTTTAATTCTCCTGGGCAGAAAACTGGGGCAATTAATCCCCAGAAGCACCAGAGTTGCTTTTAAGAGATCAGTTGGGGGGGAGGGGGAATTGCAGGTGAAATTGGGCAAGGGGCTTGTGCTTTGCCTCTGCAGCCAAAAAAGCTGCACGGAAGAGGGGAAAGCCAATTAGGAGAATAGAAATGGGAAAATAATGGACTGAGGAAGGGGAAAGAAGGCGGGGGTGGTGGGGGGGTGGAGACCCTTTAACCCTTGCAGAGCAGCTTCCTTCCTGAGCATTAAGATCCTGGCTAGAGGAAGGGTGTGTGTATGGGGGACAGGAGGCAGTGGAGCAGAGAGAAGGGGTAGAGAAAAGGGGCGTGTGGGAAGAGACAGGAGGAAGGAGTAGTTACATGATCTCAGCCCCCAGCCCACTCCTGCGGCAGTCCGTAAATCCGTGGCCCCTTCCCTTTGGCTCCATCAAAGGTCCCTTTGGGCGAGGGGCAAAGGCCGGGAGAAGGGCAGATCCAGGCGGGTGAGTGGCCTTGCCTTCTCTTCCTCTTCCTCTTCTGGGCCGTTGTCGCCCTCCTCCTCTTGCTCCGAGTCTGCCCGGGGCCGCCGATGCTGCTGTGGCGGCGGCACTGAATGCTGGTCGGCGTCCCGGTGTCTCCGGGGCGGGGGCTGCTCCGGCTCGTCCTCTGGCTGCTGCTCGCCGTCCGGCGCGGCCGCGACTCCCGGCTTCATGATCCTCCTCCTCCTCCTCCTCCTTCCCTGGGGGCCGGCTCTGAGCCCCCGCGCCCGGGCAGCGCTGCCATGCAACCAGAGGCGAGGCAGGCGTAGGGGTGGGGGCGGCTGGGGAGTGAGGAGGGGAGGGCAATAAAAAATGAAATAAAACTAGTGGAAGAATAATAATTCGGTTCTCAAATAATCAGGAATGAGTGCTTCTGGAGGGGTGGGGGTGGAGGAGGGCGGCTGCCGGGTCTTCACGGCAGTTCTGCCCCCACTACCCCCACCAAGGGCGGCCTCGGCCGGCTCTCTGCCACCCCCCCCAACGCCCCTCCCTCCTCTCGCTGCCTCCGGCTGGTTGGGCTCGCTGTTGCTACCTCCTCGCAGATGCAACGAGGTAAGGCTTGTTTGCGGTGCCAGTTGCAGGTGGGGAGGGGGAAATGAAGCAGTGTGGCCGAGGTGGGAGACAGCCAGCACTTGGCTGGGGCTTGGTCCTCGCGACTCCTCAAAGCCGTATATAAATATATCTCTTATAAAAGGCGAGAGGAAGCAAATCAGATTCCAGGCTGCTGCCAGGTGTTGTCTCGTCTTCCGCCGTTGCTCAGCACCCGCCGCCGCGACTGCTGCCCCCCTGGCTCAGTTCCCAAAGGGGTGGTGCTGGAAGGAAGGTGGCGGGGCGGTGAGCTGACCGTCCGAGAAATGGAAACAAGGTTCTTGCCGCGGAGAAGGCTCTCAGCTACCTCCGCCTCTGCCGCTGCCGCGGCCGCCGCTGCTGCATTCAGCACCCCAGGCGAGTGGACAGCTCCCACCCAGACCCCGCGCGTCACGCAAGTAGGGGCCTGACGCAGACGCCGCGGAGGGATGGAGGAGGGAAAGGGGCCAAGAGGAAAAGAGGCTAGGGAGAGAGAGAGGGGGGAGAAGAGAAGAACTGTTAGAGGGAAGGGGATGGGGAGGGACCAAGGGAAAGGAAAGGAAGGAGGCTAGGGAGGGATTTAGGAAGGAAGGGAGGAGGGAACAAGAAAGGGAGAAAGGCAAGTGGGGTGGAAAGTACATTTTTACCCAGCTGGAACATATCAGTGTGGATAGTAAGGTTGTAGAATTTCCTCCCAGTGTACACTATCACCAGCCCTCTGCACGCGCATACACAGAGCCTTCTGCATCTCAACCAGAGTCCATTTCCAAGCTCATAAACACTGTAAGCAGATAGAAATCTGCAGGCTTTGGGAAAAAAATAAAAGTTTCGTGATTTTCTAACTAACTCCAGGACTCGGTGGAGACTAAGTCCCTCATGACCAAAAACTCAAGAGAAGAAAATGCTTCAAAGAGGGAGGGGATGCCAGCGCCATTTTTGCCAGTTTCTTCTAGAAATTCAGTTCAAAGGGCAGGATTTGTTTGTTGCTGTTGTGTGGGTCCATTTTAATCCTCTGTGCCTAGGTCAGTGATGGCATGTAGTATGTGCTCAATACATATTTGTTGAATGGAATATGACCACCGTCGCCATCATCAAAGTCATCATTACTCCAAGGTATAGACCTCTCCCAACCGTGAATCATAGCCCAGAGCGATATTAACCCTCCTCCTAACCACTATCTCCAGCTTCCCTCCAAACAAGCATTTAACTGAACCGCTGACAAGAGGTAATTTGAAATGGATTTTAATTTCCTCTTTTATTTCTGTTTCTGACTCATTTCACCCTATCTCATCCTTGTCAAGGAGTTTCTAGTAAATAGTAAGGGGTCCCCAAATGTGAAGAGCAAGAAAAAGAAAGCTTAAAGTGGTCTATACAAATAACTCAGTACTTACAGCTGTAGACTTGGGTCATTTAAAACTCAGGTTTGCTTTCTTGCCTTTCTTCAGAACCCCCTTCCCCCTCAATACGCACACACCACTAGGGTCATAGACATGGACAAGCTATCCCAATGAGTCATCTACAAAGCTGTGGTTAGTGCCTTTAGAAATATTGGAGCCATAGACAAAGAAGCATGCAAAATCTCCACACCAAAATATCACTGGCATGAAGTTCAGCCCTATGAATCATAAGAAAACTACCCCTTTGCTGCCATCTCCTTGAATGATTTATTCCTACAAGCTCTAAGGAGCAAGGACCTAAGTCTGGGTTTGATTAAGTCAGGGTGCCTGCTTGTATGAATCATTCCTCAACACCCACCATGGACGTTGACACCTGGTCCAAGGTGAGTGGTTGGAAGAGAATACTACAAAAATAACTACAAAAACATCTACAAAATAATGTGTATATTACTGATATCAGCACACCCACTCTGCCACAAAAGAGAATTTCTTTGTTATAAAAATCCATCTGCTCCCAAAGAAAATTCTCTATGCACCACATCACCCTGTGCCTGATTCTGACATTGCACAAATAATGATCTCATCATATATTCATCTCCCTCCATAAGACACAGAGCTCCTTGAAGGCAGGGACCAGTATTTATGTTTGCAACATCAGCATAGAAATATAGTGCCTAAAGTCTACTGGGTGATCAAGAAAATGAATGCTAAATGAAAGAAGGGCCTTTTTCTTTCAGTGAAGTGACCCTATTTCTCCCCTTCAACCAAAACACATTCATGTGCTCTCAGATATACCTAAAATTGAACTTCAGGGTTTTGTAAAATACTAATCCTCATAAAATACTAGTTTCAAGTATGTCGTGCAAGTAAATTGGGGTAGGAGATAGAAAAGCCATACAAAAACTATATTCAGAGTTATAGAAAGGGGTGACATCCATAAGACTGTCTTTCCCAACCTTTCCACTGAGAGGAAGAAGATTCCTAGAAACAGAAGGCTGCTATGCACAGGGAGCAACAACAGGGCTGTCTTCAGAAAGACTGGAAGGCTTGAGGGCTCTATTTTGAATATAATGTAAATCCTGAAAAGCGCCTCAGTTAGAGTCTCCTAATGTTGTTGATGAAACAAAAGTTGTGAGCCCCAAGAGTAAAAGCCACAGTAAAGAAAATGTAAAAATCAATGGGTCTCCATTCAAGTATTCAAAAAATACTTACTGAACAGAAAGGTAGGCAAGGCATTGTGTTGGAAGATGGCAACACAAAAATGGATTGGTAGGGATCTCATCCTCAAGAGTCTAGTACTATAAATATGTACATAATCACAATATAAGGTACAAAATAATAAATGCTACAAAGGTGTAAGAAGTTTGGGGAGTGTTTAAAACAAGGAGGTAACTATGTTTATGGCTTAGCGACAATTGGAAGGTGGAGAAAAGTGGAGATGCCAGAGCTCCAAGAAAGCCCCTTTCAAAAAGTGACATTTGAACTGAGTTAAGATGTAAGTTAAGATATAAGAGGAGGGGATGCTGAGTACTTCAGTTCTTCCATTTGACTGGAGCATAGGTGCTGGAAATTAAGGAGCTGGAAGTCAAGTCTGAAAGGTAGGCTGGAGCCAGATCATAGAAGGCCCTGAATGCCAATCTGGGAGAAGATTTACTCATTGACCAGTTATTTGTTTTAATGGTTTTAAAGATTTGGAGCTGAAGGTGAAGGGCAGTAATAAACTTTATCACTGAGCAGGTTAATTAACTGGATGGGATTTCATTGCTAACAGGTGAGAAGCAATCAATATTTTTCATTTCATGCCAGAAAGTTTTCAGCTCCTTAATAGATTTAGTCTTTTAAATGAGGTTATTTTTCAAATATATTTCATTACATACAGAGATGCTGGGGTCATATGAATTAGAAGAGTAGAAAAATGAGAGGCTCCAAGGAATAGTCTTTAGGAATAAATACCAGGAGATGAAGATTTCAGAAAAGACTTATTATGGAGGTCATTGCACTTGCTTCTCCAACCAGGGGAAGTCCTAAAGTGATCCCATACTAATTGCTATTGTTTCTTCTTTATTTAGACATATAGTACTCAAGCTAGAAGACATTTTACAAAGACTAAAGAGAAAACAAAACAAAAACAAAAAAGAGGTCCAGAAAGATTACGTGGCTCTGTGCCCAAGATCCCACAGCAAAATAAGTGTTAGAAAAGAGCCCAAACTTCTACATCCTCTGAGCTTCAGTGTAGTTTGCTTTCTACTATATCAGTTGGATCTCTTCAAACAAATAGTTCATCAAGAATAATTGCAGAATTAAAGTTATGCAAATTATCAATAGCTACCATGTACTGAGCCACATGCCTTTCTCATATATACTTAGAAATATCTGTGCATTTATTAAATATAGAAATTCTTAGGTGCCACCTAGGTCTACTGAATAAGAATTTCTTGAGGAGAACCTGGGAAAATGCATTTTAATCAATGCCTTATCCCAGTGATTCTTTTATTTTAAAAACTCATTAGGTAGTGGGTATTTTCCTTATTTTGGGGGTGAGAAAACTGAGGCTCAGAATAACTAAGTCTAAGATTATACAGCTGGTGAATACCAAAGCTGAGATAGTAAAACTGTCTCTCAAGCTAAAGTCTATGTCTTCTTATGATGCCACAGTGCCTTTTAAATTAAATTTCTGGGGGCGCCTGAATGGCTCAGTGGGTTAAAGCCTCTGCCTTCAGCTCAGGTCATGATCCCAGGGTTCTGGGATTGAGCCCCAAGTCGGGCTCTCTGCTCAGCGGGGAGCCTGTTTCCCTTCCTATCTCTCTGCCTACCACTCTGCCTGCTTGTGATCTCTGTCTGTCAAATAAATAAATAAAATCTTTTTTAAAAAATTAATTAATTAATTAATTATTTTCTGTTCCACATGGAATCCCCACACTGTTATTATCTGTCTGCCATATTGTGTCCCATGTTTAAAACTCAGGCTAAGGCAGTGGTAGGTAGCCTCTAAAAGGGTTCCCAATGATCCCTATCACCTGGTAGTCAAGCCTTTGTGTAATCCCCTCCTTTTGACTGTGGGCTGGACCTAGTGACTTGCTTCTAGTAAATAGAATACAGCAAAAGTAATGGCATATCACTTCAGAGATCAGATTACAAAAGACTGACTTTCATCTTGCTCTCACTCTCTCTGGCTCTTCTCACTTGTCCACTCTGATGGAAACCAGCTCCCATGTTGTGAGCTGCACTATGGAGAGGCCCTGCATGGCAGGGAATGGAGGATAGCCTCCAGCCAAGAGCCAGCAAGTAACCAAGGCCCTTAGTCCAACAGCCCATGAGGAAGCTTGGAAATGAATCCTTCCCCAATTGAGTCTTGAGATGACTGTAGCCCTGGCCAACAGTTCAACTGCAGCCTCATGAAAGAAGCTAAGCCAGAGGACACAGCTTAGCTCTGCCCGAATTCCTGACCAACAGAAGGCATGAGATAAATGTGGTTGTTTTAAACCCTCTGTACTCTATCACAGCCCCCACCCCAACACACAGATACAGAGACATCGACCTCTCAGCCAGAGTCCATTTCCCAGGATGTAAGGAAATACATGAATATTTGAGTAGATATCCAACTGCAAGTCTTGGAAGAAATAAAGTTTTGGGAATCCCTCACTGAGCCTGAGGACTTGGAGACTAAGCCCCTCATGACTGAGAACTCATAAGAAGGAAATGCTTCAGACAGGAAGGAAGATGCTAGCTAGCATCATTTCCTTCCATTTCCTCTTCTAGAATTTAAGCTCATGGGGCAGGGATTTTTTTGTTGTTGTTCATTTCAATCCCATGTGCCTAGGTCAGTGATGGCATGTAGTAGGTGCTCAATACTTACTTGTTAAATGGATTGTGACCATCATCACCATCACCAGAGTCATTACTCCAAGCCCTAGACCTCTTTCAATTGTGGATCACAAGAATCCAGAGCAATTATTACAGCCTCGCCTTAACCAAAAGCCCAGGCTCCTCCTTATCTAAGCTTTTTACTGAGCCACTGATAAGGGGTCATCTGAAGTGGTTTTAATTTTCTCTTCTACTTCTGCCCCTGACTCATTGTCACGGCACTCCATCCTTCTCAAGGAGTTTCTAATGAGCAAAAAAGTGGCCCAAATGTAAGAAACACACTAAGTTTGGGGGTAATTTCTTACACAGCAATTGGTAACTCTTACATAAGGGCACTGAGAACATCAGTCATTGTGCCCATGCTTTCTATGCCCCAAGGCACTCTACTCTGACCTCAGACAGTTTGATAAAGATGCAGTACAAGTATAAATATGAGTACTCACCAGGAAAAAGCACAAGTATTTTGTATGCTTAGCTGGTGGACTGAACTTAAGACCTAAGAGCTCTCCTTTGAAGCCAAAGTATGCCTCTAAGAGGACCTGTGGTGCTTGTTAAAAGTGCAGATTTCCCAGCAGACTCTCACTGCCAGAGATTTTTACTTCCTCGTCTATTATAGACTTGGGTTATGTATTTCCTACTAGTTCCTTGCGCAATTCTGAAACCGGTGGCACTTGAGTTCCACTGTGGAGAAACTGACTTGGAAAATAAAGCTCAAAGTCAGGCCCCCACCCGCCAGTCACCAGCCACTACATGGGCAGGGTGGCCACTTCCCTGCTAGGAGTTGATATTCTTCTCCAGACATGAGTGAGGAAAGAGAACATTCCAAATCAATATCAAAAAGAAGCAACATAATGATATGGACTAGTGATGAGCAGAGATTTGTGCGTTCACCACTGGAGTCCTAGACCGTTCTCAGTGATGAGGATACAATATGGAGCAAGATAGATGAAGGCCTTGCTCTCTTCACATCCCAGTGTGGAAAACAGAGAAGCAGGCAAATAAATAAGTTAATTTCATATTGTGATAAGTGCTAGAAAGAAACTAAACAAGTTATGGGGCTCCTGGGTAGGTCAGTCCGTTAAGTGTCCGATGGGATCTTAGCTCAGGTCTTGATCTCAAGGTCATGAGTTCAAGCCCCACATTGGACTCCACACAGGCCTGGAGCCCACTTAAGATAACAATAACAACAGCAGCAGCAGCAATAACAATAATAATAACAATAAAGAAACTAAACAGGGTAATATGATAGGGAATGACCCACTAGCTAGTGTCTAGACTGGAGGGTAATAGACGGTGAGGGCAGGGAGGCCTTCTTGAATTTAGGCCCAAGATGTGAAGAGGAACTAATGATGTGGAGATCTGAGGCAGCATCCCAGTTAGAGAAACAGCAAGCACAGAGCTCAAGGCAGGAATAATGTAACTTATTAAGGGAACAGCAAAAAGGCCAAAGTCATGGGAGGCTGAGGAATGAGAAGAGGTGATGGAAGATGATGGAAGATGAGAGGAGGACAAGAATTATATCATGTAGAGACTGTAAAAAATGGTGAGAGAGATTGCATTTAATTCTAAGTGAATTGGGAAGCCACTAAGGAATTTTAGGTAATAGATTTCTATTTTTAAAAGGTCACTCTGTTTGCTGAGTAGGGAAAGAAGAAGAGGTCAACCATTTCTTGAACACTTACAAGATGCCAGACACTGTGTCAAGCACTTTATATGCTTTTTCTCATTTAGTCTGCACCAAAAAACGTATGGGTTAAATATTATCATTTTCCCCATTTTATAGAAGAGGAAACTGAGCTCGGAGTATTAAGCAACTTGCCTGAGATCAAACAGCTGATAAATGACTATGGTCATTAATTTCGGTGGTCACCAATATTTCTGATTCTCTTCCCTTTCCTGGATACATGGAAAACTGTATTTCTCACCTCTCTTTGCAAGAGGGGAGGGTTTTGTGACTAGTGTTGTCAATGGGTTGTGACTTCAAGGGGCAAAGTATTCCCAGGCTGACACATTTCAGAGCCAGCATGTGATCTGCAATCCTGATTCCTCTGCCTGTGCAGTCATGGTAGCATGTGTTGAGATGGGATGCCATTAGATTAAAGCAGCCTGCCCTGCTGAGCACTACATGAAGGGAGCTGCTCTGCAGAGTTACTCAGAGCTGCACTGACTTGGTGGAAAGGCAAAATAAGCTTTTATTGTGTTAAGAAACTGGAAATGTGGTGCTGTTTGTTACTGCAGCACAACTTAACCATTCCAAGAATGGAAACAGACTCTTGTGTTATATGAACAGTTTGCCCTCTAATCAGCTGTGCAACTTCAGAGACCAGTTGTCCTCTGTGTCTCATTTTTCCAGTCTGTAAAATGTTAGCTTGGGATCAGAAGAGTGATGTGGTTCATTCCAGCTGTGCCACTGAGTGAAATACACCACATTAGCCTGAATTTGAGCCAAGCTCTTATATGTTAGCGGAAAATAAGTCTCTGGTTTTCCTCTCACCACATGCTATGGTCACTTGATACCAGCTCAGCAATTCCTTTTCCTCTGTAAGCCTCCTGACTGGTGCCTGAAACCACCTGCTCTGTGTGGCCTCCTTTCCATGCCACATTCTTAGCTCAGAGCCATCTGTTGGGGTTTTCAGTTTGGGGATGCTCCTGGAGGGGAATGACTTGCCAGCCTGCTCCATGTCATCACAGTCCTCCTGCACACCTACTGTACCAATGTCTGCTCAAGCTTCTCCAAGTTCTGTTCCTGGGAAGGCAAATTGTATTATTAAATATTCAAAAAGCCTACAATGACACAGTGGACATGAAAGACAGAATCTGCTTCTCAATTGTGCTGAATGGGCAGTTGCCTACTCAGAGTCATCCTTGGACAAAGAAAGAAGTGGTCTCAGCTGAAGAGTCCCCAAGCTCCACTGGATGTGCCTTTGATGGTCCATCCCACACCTGGTTCCAGAACATGAGGGCTTTTTTCCTTTGTGGGGACCAAGCCCTTCACCAACCAGCTTTCTTTGGGAACAGTGACATGTGACTATGCATAGAATTATAGGCACATGAGATGTACACATACATATTTAATCCTAAACAGAAATATAATCTGTATTTATACCATGAACTCCCCCCGCTTCACACATGTACAATGATACCCACACCCTGCAAACTTCAGCCATGTGCTATAAATAACCCATTTTAACAGAAAACTCACTTAATGCAACGTGGCTTTAAAAAGAGCCTATTTTAAATGGCTGTCTGATGTGCACATGTAGATCGATAGCCAGAGAGATAGAAATATTGATTTTTAGATGTATACATAGCAATAATAAAACCTTGAACTTATATACCCTCCTTGTCCTGGGGAATTCACAGGACATGTCGTCTCTCCTATGTGGAGAGCACAAAAGTTTATTTGTGCATGAGATGTGAAAAGAGTTCATAAAAACTGAAGAAAGCCCCTTAGTATCCTAATTTATATCAACTTGCACCTCATACATCCCAGGTGTCTGGATTCCCTCCAAAATAAGGAAGACCTGAGCTCTATAACCAATACCAAGAAGATATACGTAATACCATCCCTGCACATGCTATATCACTATATTCTAAACAATATTACTGGAGATTTTTAAACTGCACCTTCACTTCCTGCAATGTTTATCATCTCTACGTTTTCAGATTGTATATAGCTATGAATATAGGGAGTTGCTACATGACTAATTGTGCAAAAATCCATTAAGCTATCCATTTAATATTTGTGCACTTTACTGTGTATGAATAAATAACTCTTTATAAGAAAGTAAGAAAACACAAATTTGCCTTGAGAAGTCCAAGATGCATTCTCATAAACTGGAGTCAAGTTAATAAAGGGTATAGTATATAGGCGTGTCTCACAATTCTGTTAGTGCAGAATCTGTTAGACAGAGTCTTGAATCCGATAGTTCCTGGTTGTGTGACACCAAATAGAAACAATCTTGCAGCATGATATAAAGATTAAATGAGAAAATTAATGTAAAACACTTAACATGGTTTCTGGCACATAGTGAACTCTCAATAAGA
>ML098507.1:41544-55105 GCA_003697995.1 Taxidea taxus jeffersonii | reverse complement strand
ATTTGACAGAGAGAGAGCACAAGCAAGGAGAGCATCAGGCAGAGGGAGAGGGAGAAGCAGACTTTTGCTGAGCAGAGAGCCTGACCTGGGGCTCCATCCCGAGACCCTGATAACATGACCAGAGCTGAAGGTAGACATTTAACCAATTGGGCCACCCAGGCACCCCTCGATTTCTCTCCTTAGCAAAAGCTAAATTGTGTTTTTCCACGACCTCCACTTATCTCTCTCTCTTTGTCTCTCTTTCTCCTTTCTTTACTCTCTCCCTCTAACACTCTTACACACATACACATGTATACACATATACATGCGCACAGACACATACATACTCACACATACCATGCTTTCAAGGAAACCAGTCACTGAGAAGACGTTTTCCATCCACATAACACTTAATCCTTTTCGCTCAATATGCAAAAGATTTACAAAACATGCAAATGTTAGAATAACTTTAGAAAGCTATTCTGAAATGATGTACGAGAAAATACAAATAAACATAAAAATATAAATCGTATCAATAGCAATTTAGCTGTCAATAGACTATATTTTAATAGATGACTGACTTTTATTCTGGAAATGCACATTTGGGGTGCCTGGGTGGCTCAGTCATTAAGCAATTGCCTTAGGCTCAGTTCACAATCACACAGTACTTAGCTGGAGCCTCTCATGGGGTCCCTTGCTCAGCGGGCAGCCTGCTTCTCCTTTTCCCTCTCCCTCTCCCTCTGCTTGTGTTCCCTCTCTCTTTGTGTCTCTGTTGAATAAATAAATAGAATCTTTTAAAAAATCAAAAAAAGAAAAATGCTCATTTAAGACACTTTATGCTGAACTTAGTAAAACTTCAATTAATAAAAATGGTTGAGGAAAGAGGTATTGATGGAGGTTTAGAGTTTTATTTGCTGCTGTTTTTTTGTTTTGTTTTTGTTTTGATTTGTCAAGTCTTCAGAAAAAAAGTTTCTTGTTTCAATATCAGATGTTGAAGATGTTTTTTCTCATTTTCCTTCCTTTTCTTTTTTGCTCATATTTTTAACCTTAAAAGGTGAAATTTATATTTTCCAGTTTTATTAAGGTATAATTGACAAATAAAATTGTTATATATTTAAAGTGTACAACATGATGATTTAATATATGTGTTCATTGGGGGAAGTAATCAATAATAAAGAAAACTGTAGAATTTACAAATATGTAGAGATTAAACAACATGCTCCTGAATAACTAATGTGTGAAAGAAGAAATTTTAAAAATATTTTGAGACAAATTGAAAACACAACATACCAAAACTTATGGGATGTAGCAAAAGCAGTTCTGAGAGGGATATTTATAGTGATAAATGGCTATATTAAGAAAAAAGTAAGATCTCAGGGCACCTAGATGGCTCAGTGGGTTAAGCCTCTGCCTTCGGCTCAGGTCATGGTCTCAGGGTCCTGGGATCAAGCCCTGCATCAGGCTCTCTGCTCAGCAGGAAATGCCAAGCAGAGAAAATGTCAAGTAGAGAGCCTGATGTGGGGCTTGATCCCAGGATCCTGGGATCCTGACCTGAGCCAAAGGCAGAGTCTTTAACCCACTGAGCCACCCAAGCACCCTTAAAAGAATAATCTTAAACCCCCCAACAAAGAAAAATCCAGGACCAGATGGTTTTACTGGTGAATTCTACCACACATTTAATGAAGGCCTTTCTAAATTCTTTAGTCTACATGCTTTTTTTGATAAGGTATTATGGACATAAAATAATCAGGTCGGTAATGTAAACTTTGGAGTCCTTGGAAATTACTGTTTTTCTCATAGCAGAATAGTATGGAAAGAGAAAATATACTTCATTGAACTCTACCTAGAATGAACTCTAGCCTAAAGACCTGAAAGTAGGTCTCTAAAATAGATTCCTGATAATATCCCATTTCCTTTTTAGTTCTTTTTCCAAAAGAAAAGAAGGGAGTTTTCTCATCCTGCTCCCTAAAGACTATATCTAATCTTGTGAACTTAAAAAGTTTATTACTACTAGATTGTTTTAATAGGAGAAAATAATAAATAGAAAGCAGTTTCTCAGAATAGTTTATAGAAATTCACACATAATACAGGAACACTGAGGGCATTATTATTGTATTGAGGATATTATTATGTTCCAAAATTATTATGTTAAGCAAACTCTTAATCTGTGATTTCTGAAATGTGACCACCTGATCACTGGGTATTTTATGTGGCAGTTTTATTTATAACTCATATACTATAAACCTCCGTTTTAAAAACCATATCTTCTGCATTTTGGAAATTATTTACTTGTACCTTAAAACATAGTATTATGTTTATTTTTAAAACATAGTATTATTTTTAAAAATATTTGTTTTTAAATTGAAAAATAAATTCATATTTTCCCAAGGTGATAATAGCTCTGTTTAGTTCATTTCTGCCCACATAACTATGGATCACATAAACGTGTATAAAATGTTGCTTTGATTTATGAACCACATTATAGATCTAAAGGTTTTGATTCATTATCAGTGAATATAATGACTTTGGAAACACTGAGGTGTCTCATGTCATATGTAGCTATCTAACATCCAAAAGCCCTGCAATAAACGTCAATATCCACGGGGTAGAAAACTTATATTTTCTACAAAATATAAATTTCCTAATTTATGTTAGGAAATTTTCCTAATATAAAACCTTCCTAAGACTAAAATGTCTTTAAAGTTGTTTTGTCTAATGAAAAAAGGCCATCATCTATCTGACATGCAAGGTAATACTGATTGTGTATTTTTTTTCCTAGAGTATGAAATTCACATCACTTTGCTTTCAACTTTAATCTCTTGTATTATTTAAATAATAGGAGCATTGGAACATGAGATTGGGATCAGATATGAGGTCACATAGCCATTCCTACATCCTTACAGAAGAAACATGGATTTTTTTTAGATAGTTTTGCTTAGGATAAGAATGTTTTTCATATTTCAAATTAATATATTTGCAATTCTTACTCTAAAATCCCTTAACCAGTACTTGATATTATTTCATTCATAAAAATTTAATATTCTTCATTAATGATAATAGAAAATCACATAATTAGGATTTTGTACATGGCAGTTCTAAAACATTGTAACTTAGAAAGGTTTGGTTATATGCAAATAACTAACAATGGAACACTACATCAAAAACTAATGAAGTACTGTATGGTGACTAACAAAACATAATGAAAAGAAGAAAGGTTTTGGTGAAATTGGTTTGGTGAAAACTATTTGGATAGTCAAATCAATTTTAAGGGTGCCTATACCACAATATACTCATGTATGCTAGTACTTGATTATCTAAAGGCAGATAATAACAATATATTTATGAAATGCTTATTATGTGGTAGGCACTGGTCAAAGCATTTTACATTATTATCCCCCATTTTGAAGATGAAAGATCTGAAACTAAAAGAGATAACATCATTTGCCTAAAGTCACATGACATGTATTTGGTGAAAGCATATATATTTAGACTCTAAAGCCAACATTTTAATCTCTAGACTTTAGGGCTTCTAATAGCAATCCACTGGGTTTGAGGGAAACAATACAAAAATACTTCCATTTTCAAGTGCTGTTATGGGAGCACCAGATCTTACCAAGGCTCTGAAAATCACAAACAGCTCTCCTTGAACAAGTCATCTCTTCCCTCTGAGCCTCAGTTTCTTCATTTAGAAAATAAGAATCTGAATGACACAGTATCTAAATTTCCTTCAGTTTTGAAATTTGATGTTTCTATGCCTTTACTCAGAGTTCAAAGAAGTAGGAATCAATGCATTGCCTACCTACAGTGTAGAATATGGAGAAAAAAGGACAATTGATTCCTAAATTCATTTTGTCTGATGCCACACAAATGTACATCAAACAAGATTATAAATATAACCTCTGAATGCTATTCTTTCTATTTAGGAAATGTCCTTTCTCAATTCCTCATTTGGCCCATTCATACTTATGCTTCAAGACTCCTTTTTAAAAGGTTTTATTTATTTATTTGAGAGAGAGAGAAGGCAAGGTGGAACAGGGAGAGGAAGAGATCCACAGGCTGCACTGAGTGTGGAACCTGATGAGTGGTGGGGAGCTCAATCCCACGATCCAAGATCATGACCTGAGCTGAAACCAAGAGCTGGATGCTTAACTGACTGAGCCACACACACACCCCTGCTTCAAGATTTCGATCAATATTCACCTTATTCAGGAAGTCTTCTCTTTTCTTCAGGAAGCATTCTTTTTTCACTGCCATATCACATACTCAGAAAGATGGCCATCATTTTAATCATATCAGTGCCTTTACACCTCTCTTCTTACTGCTCCATGCAGCTCAACATCTCTTATTGCCTGGCTGCCTTCTACTCATCTTTTGATAGCTTAAGTATTATATCTCCAAGCATATCTCCATTGGTTTAACCTCCTTCCATAGCTGGTTGAAATGTCTCTGTTTAGAGTTCCAATGTCATCTGACCCATATCTCTTTCAGAATGCTCAATAGATTGCATTAAATGAGGTATATACTTGGCTTCCTCAATCATTATATGATCTGAGAAGACAGGGGTCATGTTTTATACATTTTTATAAACCTAGAGACATTATCTGGAATGGAATATGATCAATCTATATTTGATAAACTGAATTTAAATGATGATTCAATGCAGAGATACTCTCAAGGTGGTTCTTTACCACATTCTAAAGAGAGGGCATTTATACTTTGCTTATTTTTTATCTTATAGAAAATTATGAGAATTAGTGAGATTAACTACTAGTTTGAGGTCTTAAGACTGAATGAAACACAAAGATGCAGTGCACAAACGAGCTACCATTATACCCAATAAACATCTGAACACTGACAATGTTTCCAATAACAGTAAGTTATATCTCACAAAGATGGACTTATTTTTTAGGACACAAACACTGAAAGGTTTATAGTGATCTTAGTGGGTGAATCTCATACATAAGTTAATTTAAAAAATAAAAACACTTATTCAAATAGAAATTAGCATAATATGCTGGCTGTTAAATTTTCCCCACTGGTGCTCTCAGCAGCTATGATCTGGGTCTTAAGTGAATGTTAAATACACTAAAGAGGTTGCTGATGAATTAATGAAGAACATGGGCTCATTAAAAATTCTTAAGTGGAGACTAGCATAAGAAAAATAAGCCAAACTTGACATATTTTATCAAAATCCTTGGTGCCATATAATAAACCATGTTTACTCAGCACAGTAGACCAATTCCTTGGCTGTTGTGAAGCATAGCACTTCTTTCCTTTACTCCCTTTCTCCCTCTCTTCCATCATTTGACCAACATGGGCACTTCTACAGATTCTAAAAGGAGGATTGAGATTCAAAGATCAATACATAGTCTGTGAATCTTCTCAAACATAACCAAATGTAGAAAGACTCAAAAATAGATTTCACTCTGACTGAGGCTAACAGGTTCAACAAAATTAATAGCTTTATCATTACTATTGACATAGATAGCTTTACTTGTTCATATGTTACCAACCCAGAATTAATTGTACCATCTTCAATAAGTCAGTCCCAATTGCTATGAATAGAATTTCATATCAATTCATTAGGGGATGGTCTGTCTTTTGTGGAAAATATTTGTATATTTAAGTTTTTGCTTTAATGAAAAACATCCATTATTAGATACTACGAGGGAATAGTGTGCATACTTTTTGACTTTCTTTTCATATTTACATATTTCATTAGATTTGGGTTTAGGGAATGACACTGAACTGCACCTTTAAAAAATACCTCTGATATAGGCAATGTTATGCAGGGAAACTTAATACTCCAAAGAGCTGTCAGATTAAGTATTTAAAAAATGATGAATTAGCAACAGGAGAATTTAAGGAAATCATGATGGATTGAGCCAAAATCTGCTAAGTGTGACCCCATGATATCAACAAATGTGTGTATGATATGTTATGAGAACAACAAAAGAATTATACTTACTTTAAACAACATATAAATTAATTTATTAATTAACCCATTAATAATTAAATTTAATTATTAAATTAAATATAAATATTAATTAATTGTTAATTATTAACATTTAATTAATTATGCTCATCATTATAGCACCAGAATATCATAGAATCTCCATCAGATAAAATAGAACATGCATTTTGCAGTATCCATTGTCATTTATGGTTTATCAGTGACATCAATAATTATTACCTTAGGCGTCAGGAATAGCAAAGAAGAAAAAAAAATAAGTCCATGTGTTTCATTTCATAATGGAAGGCATAGAGTTCTTGGAATTGAGATGTTACACTTGAGCACATTTAGTGTTCAGCAAATAATTTTTGAATGTCACAGATCTTAGATAGTTTTTTAAAAAAATACACCTCCCTTTGCTTTGAAAGATGTGTTGTGCTGCATTTCATTACTTTTCTCCTTATATCATTCTTCTTTTGTTTTAAAATAAGTGATGAGGTTTTTGGTGAAGATTAAGTACTAGCAGTCAATAATGCAATGACCTGAACAGGTTTTTAATTGGAACCCCAAATTCTGTGGAAAAATAAGAAATTAAATCATAAATAAAATCCATTTCCAAGAAGATACTAAGTTGATATATGTTATTTTAAGAAGGCTTAATTATTTTCTCCTATACGATTCCCAATAGACATATTTGTGAAATCTAAAATTCAGTAGCCATACCATATTAAGGTTATATAATGAAACTAAAGGCTTTCCGAAGTTCCAAATATCAAGGCATAGATAAGAAATCCATAGTGATTTTCCTTTTATAAAGTGTTAACACTTTTATGTCAACATTAATCATCATGTTTCTTTATAGTGTTATAGTACATTCGTTACTTAATGCAATCCTGGAAGTACCACTGAAATATTTCAATATGACTCAAGCAAAACCATGGCACAGTGTTAAACAAATCAAGCTGCCACATACCTGAACATTTAAAATGAAGTGTAATTTCTTGAGTACAAGAGAAGATGGTGGAGGAGTAGGGAACTCTATTTCAACTGATCCCCTAAATTTAGCAGGATATTTAGCAAAAAATCAGTCTGAGATGTAAGAATATATATCCATATCTCTATAAGCAGAAAATCTCTGGTGGTCTTGAGATATAAATGGTAGATCTGTAATTCTGTGAGCAGAAGTTAAACAGAAGGGAGAGGGAGCCTCCATAAGCTGGTGCAGGGAACGTGATATGACACCAGAGCACAAAAGCATCCCCATGCTGGGAACCGGGTACAGACTCATGTACCAGCAGGGAAAGTACTTTAGTTAGAACCATCAGACTATATCCAGGAGCCCCAGAGCCAGAGATGGCTTGCAGTTTTAGAAGCACAAAAGGCAGAGATAGGCCCGGCCCTGGGATCAACCTCTGGGGGCGTTGCTGTGGGGGCCACAACCAGAGAGGCTGCAGTTTTTATCAGCACAGAAAGAAATGGAGACTGTGGGTCCTGGAGAGCTCAGTGAAGAGGACACTGTGATTTCTCTGTTGTGGGACAGAGGTTTCGGTGCAGTCACTTCTGTTCTGATTCTCAGAAAAGGTGCAGAAAGCCATGAGGGAAAGCCATCAGAGAATAAGAACTCAAAAAGTAGCAACAACAACGAAAACAAAAACTGGTTCTCACTGAGACCACCCCACTCCCAATAAGGGACAGGGCAACTCTGTCCAAGCAGGGTTATCTGAGCAATAGCATGGCAGGCCCCTCCTCCAGAAGACAGGATGGGAGAACAAGAGGATGACAACCCTAAGGACCCTATAAAACAGATGAATCTTGCTTGTGTCATGGTGAATACTTTGGACTCTGTACAGTCCCTTAACTACCCCTCAACAGAATGACTAAGAGGAGGAATCCCCAACAAAGAAAAGAAACAGAGACTATGGCATCTGCCACAGACCTAATGAGTATGGATATAAGCAAGATGTCAAAGATATGAAGTCGATCTTAAGGCTTGAGAAAAATATTAGTGACAATATAGAATCTCTAAGGGCAGAAATGAGATCTAATCAGGCTGAACTTAATAATCCTGCAAATCAGATGCATTCTAAACTGGGTACTCTGACTGTCAGGGTAAATAAGGCAGAAGAACAAATTAATGAGCTAGAAGATAAGATGGAAGAAAAGAAGGAAACTGAGGAGGCCTGGGAAAACCAGCTTAATGTCCAAGAGGCCAGACTGAGAGAGATTAACCACACCATGAAACATTCCAATGTCAGAATTATTGGGATCCTTGAGGGGGTGGAGAGAGAGAGGTCTAGAAGATACATTTGAGCAAATCATAGCTGAGAGCTTCTCTAATCTGGAGGAGGAAACACACATTCATGTCCAAGAGGCAGAGAGGAGCCCTCTCAAGATAAGAGAGAACAGATCAACGCTTCAACATATAATAGTAAAACTAGCAAATCTTAGATCCAAGGAAACAATCCTGAAAGCAGCTAAGGAGAAGATATTTCTTACATATAGAGGTAGGAACATTAGAATAATGTCAGACCTGTCCACAGAAACATGGCAAGACAGAATGGGCTGTCAAGACATATTCAGAGTAATAAATGAAAAGAACATGCAACCAAGGCTGTCATTCAGAATGGATGGTGAGACAAGGAGTTCTAGGACCAGTAGAAACTGAAAGAATATGTGGCCACCAAGCAAGCTTAGCAAGAAATATTAAGGAGGGTTCTATAAAAAAAAAAAAAAAAGAACCCAAGAATAGTACAGATCAGAAATTTATAGAGACAATCTATAGAAACAGGGACCTCACAGGCAACATGATGGCACAATCATATCTTTCAGTAATCACCATCAATGTGAATGGCCATAAATGCTCCCATGTAATAGCACACAGTTGCAGATTGGATAAAAAAGATATGATGGATCCATATGCAGTCTATAATAGACTAATTTTGAATCCAAAGATTCATCCAGGCTGAAAGTGAGGGGATGAAGAACAATTTTTCATGCCAACAGACCCCAAAAGAAAGCTGGGGTAGCAATTCTTATACAATTTAGATTTCAAGCTAAAGACTGTAGTAAGAGATACAGAGGATGGAGGACATGGGGAGATGCAGAGGAGAAGGGAGTTAAGGGAAATTGGAAGGGGAGTTGAACCGTGAGAGACTATGAACTCTGAAAAACATTTTGAGGGTTTTGAAGGGGCAGGGGGAGTGGGAGGTTGGGGAAGCCAGATGGTGGGTTTTATGGAGGGCACGTATTGCATGGAACACTGGGTGTGGTGCATAAACAATGAATTCTGTTACACTGAAAAGAAATTAAATAAATAAATTAAAAAAAAAAAAAGAGAGAGATACAGAGGAACATTATATCATTCTTTTTTTTAACCCACTGAGCCACCCAGGCACCCATATCATTCTTTTTTTTAAAGATTTTTTTAAAAGACTTTATTTATTTATTTGACAGAGATCACAAGTAGGCAGAGAGGCAGGCAGAGAGAGAGAGGGAGAAGCAGGCTCCCCGCGGAGCAGAGAGCCTGATGTGGGGCTCTATCCCAGGACCCTGAGATCACGACCTGAGCTGAAGGCAGAGGCTTCAACCCACTGAGCCACCCAGGCGCCCACATCATATCATTCTTAAAAGGTCAATCCAACAAGAAGATCTAACAATTGTAAATGTTTATGCCCCCAACACGGGAACAACCAACTATATAAGTCAACTATTAACCAAAATAAAGAATCATATTGATAATAATACTTTAATAGTAGGAGACCTCAACACTCCACTGTCACCAATAGATAAATAATCTAAGCAGATCAACAGAGAAACAAGTGCTTTCAAGGACAAACTGCACCAGATGGACTTCACAGCTACATACAGAACTTTCTACCCTAAAACAAGAGAATACTCATTCTTCTAGAGTTCACATGGAACTTTCTGCAGAATAGGCCACATACTGCATCACAAAACAGGTCTCAGCTCATACCAAAAGATTGAGATTATTCCCTGTGTATTGTCAGACCACAATGATTTGAAACTGGAACTCAATCATAAGAAAAACAAATAGGAAGAATCCAAACACTTGGAAGCTAAAGACCATTCTGCTAAAGAAAGTTTGGGTCAACCAGGAAATTAAGGAAGAATTTAAAACCATTCTAAAACCATGGAATCCAATGAGAACAAAAGCATATTAGTCCAAAACCTATGGGATACTGCAAAGTTGGTCCTCAGGGGGAAATACATAGCCATCCAAGCCTCTGTCAAAAAAAAAAAAAAAAGAAAAGAAAAGAAAAGAAAAATTCCAAATGCACAAGCTAAACTTACATCTAAAAGACCTAGAAAAACAATAACAAATAAGGCCTCTAATTCAAGCAGGAGAAAATTAAAAAAAAAAAAAAAGAATAGAGCAGAAATCAATAAAGTAGAAACCAGAAAACAGTAAAACAGAACAATAAAACTAGAAGCTTTTTCTTTGAAAGAACAAGATCGATAAATATCTGGCCAGACCTATCCAAAAGAAAAGAGAAAGGACCCAAATTAATAACATTATGAATGAAAGGGAAGAGATCATGACTAACAGGAGGGAAATAAAAACAATCATTAAAATCATTATCAGCAACTACATGTCAATAAATTAGGCAACCTGGGAAAATGGATGCCTTTCTGGAAAACTATAAACTACCAAGCCTGAAACAGGAAGAAATTGACATTCTGAATTGACCAAGAACCAGTAACAAAACTGAAGCAGTGATCAAATCCTCCCAAAAAACAGGAGTCCAGGGCTAGATGAATTTCCAGGAGAATTCTACCAAATATTTAAAGAAGAAATAATACCTACTCTGAAGTTTTGTCAAAAAAATGAAACAGAAGGAAAATTTCCAAACTCATTTTATGAAGCCAGCATTACCTTGATCCCAAAACCAGGCAAAGACACCATCAAAAAGGAGAATTGCAGACCAATATCCCTGATGAATATGGATGCCAAGATTCTCAACAAGATCCTAGATAATAGAACCCAACAGTACATTAAAAAGATTATCCACCATGACCAACTGGGATTTATCCCTGGGATGCAAGGGTGGTTCAACCTTTGCAAATCAATCAACATGACAGAACACTAAGAAAAGACAAGAACCATATGATCCTCTCAACTGATGCATAAAAAAACATTTGACAAAACACAGCATTCTGTCCCGATTAAAAATCTTCAGAGTATAGGTATAGAAGGAACATTCCTCAATTATCAGAAAAACTATGAAAAGATCACAGCAAATACCATTCTCAATGAGGAATAGCTCAGAGCCTTTCTCTTAAGGTCAGGAACATGACAAGAATGCCCACTCTCACCACTATTATTCAACAAAGTAATAGAAGTCCTAGCAACAGCAATCAGAAAACAAAAAGAAATAAAATGTATTCAAATTGGCAAAGAAGAAGTCAAACTTGCTCTCTTCACAGATAACATGATACTTTATCTGGAAAACCCAAAAGACTACATCCCCAAATTACTAAAACTCATACAGCAATTCAGAAATGTAGCATGATACAAAATCAATGCACCGAAATAATTTGCTTTCTTATACACTAACAGTGTTACTATAGAAATAGAAATTAAAGAATCACTTCCATTTCCAATAGCACCAAAAAACACAAGATACCTTGGAATACACCTAAACAAAGATGTAAAGGATACATAATCTAGGAACTACAGAACACTCATGAAAGAAATGGAAGAAGACACACAGAAAGATAGAAAAACATTCCATGCTCATGAATTGGAAGAATAAACATTGCTAAAATGTCTATGCTGCCCAGAGCAATCTATACTTTCAATGCCATCCCATGGCACCATAATCAAAACACAAATGGTGTTTTTCAAAATGCTGGACTAAATAATACAAAAATTTTTATGGAACCAGAAAAGACCCCAAATTGCCAAGGAAATGTTGAAAAAGAGAAACAAAGCTGGGGACATCACATTGCCTGATTTCAAGCTATATTACAAATCTGTGATCATCAAGATAAGATGGTACTGGCAGAAAAACAGACACATAGACCAGTGGAACAGAATAGAGAGCCCAGATATGGACCCACAACTCTATGGTCAACTAATCTTCAACAAAGCAAGAAAAAAATATCTAATGGAAAAAAAGACAGTCTCTTCAATAAATGGTGCTGGGAAAATTGGACAGCTATGTAGAAAAGAATGAAACTCTACCATTCTCTTACACCGTACACAAAGATAAACTCAAAATGAATGAAAGACCTCAATGTGAGATAGGAATCTATTGAAATCCTGGAGGAGAACATAGGCAGTAACCTCTTCAATGTCAGCCACAGCAACTTCTTTCAAGACATGTCTCCAAAGGCAAGGAAAACAGAAGTGAAAATGAACTTTTGGAACTTCATCAAGATCAAAAGCCTCTGCACAGCAAAGAAAGAGTCAATAAAACAAAGAGGCAACCCAAGGAATGGGAGAAGATATTTGTAAATGACATTTCAGGTAAAGGGCTGGTATCCAAAATCTATCGAGAACTTCTCAAATTCAACACCCAAAAATCCAAAAATCCAGTCAAAAAATGGGCAGAAGACATGAACAGACACTTCTCCAAAGAAGACATACAAATGGCTAACAGAGACAGGGAAAAATGTTCATCATCATTAGCCATCAGGGAAATTCAAATCAAAACCACATTGAGATACCACCTTATACCAATTAGAATAGCAAAAAAATTGGCAAGACAAAAACAACAAATGTTGGAGAGGTTACAGAGGAAGGGTAACCCTCTTATATTGTTGGTGGGAATAAAAGTTGGTGTAGCCACTTTGGAAAACAGTGTGGAGGTTCCTCAGAAATTAAAAAAGAGTTACCTTATGGCCCCATAATTACACTACTAGGTAATTACCCCAAAGATACAGATGTAGTAGAAAGAAGGGGCACATGCACCCCAGTGTTCATAGCAGCGATATCCACAATAGCCAAACTGTGGAAGGACGCAAGATGTCCTTCAGTACATGAATGGGTAAAGAAGATGCGGTTCATATATACAATGCAATATTGCTCAGCCATCAGAAAGAATGAATATCTACCATTTTGCATTGACATGGATGGAACTAGAGGATATTACGTTAAGTGAAATAACTCAAGCAGAGAAAGACAACTATCATAGTTTCACTCATATGTGGAACATAAGAAATAGCATGGAGGACCACAAGGGAAGGGAGGGAAAACTGAACAGGAAGAAATTAGAGAGGGAGACAAACCATGACAGGCTCTGGACTCCAGGAAACAAACTGAGTTTTACAGAAGGGAGGGGTAAGGGTGTGGGTAACAGGGTGATGTGTATTAAGGAGGACCCATGGTATAATGAGCACTGGGTGTTATATGTAAATAATAAATCACAGAACACTACATCAAAAACCAATGATGTACTGTATGGTGACTAACATAATATAATAATAAAATCATAAGAAAATTTTTCTTTTTTTTAAAAAAGATTTTATTTATTTATTTGTTAGAGAGAGAGAGGGAGCACAGGCAGACAGAGTGGCAGGCAGAGGCAGAGGGTAGAAGCAGGCTCCCTGCCGAGCAAGGAGCCCGATGTGGGACTTGATCCCAGGATGCTGGGATCATGACCTGAG
>ML098507.1:2333-41444 GCA_003697995.1 Taxidea taxus jeffersonii | reverse complement strand
GGCTCCTTGCTCGGCAGGGAGCCCGATGTGGGACTTGATCCCAGGATGCTGGGATCATGACCTGAGCTGAAGGCAGCTGCTTAACCAACTGAGCCACCCAGGCATCCCAAGAAAAATTTTCTAATGAGTTATACCGGGTATGTGACTAAAGTACATTATACAAATAAAAATGCAGAGGACACATGGGAGGAGAATTATGATCTTATTAAAAAAAAACTTCATTATGCATCTGGTACATTAATAATTATTGAGAAACTGGACCCAGGTTTGTTTAGGAGCAACTTAAAAATAGTTTATATTGGAGAGTTTAAATCTACTTGAGTGAACCAATTGTAAATTTTACAAGTATAAATGAATCCATATATATTGGAGGTAATGATTCTAAGGTAATGATTAACCACTCAAATGTTATGTTATTATACTTCATGGTTACTTTGGGTGATCTATTTTAAAGGATAGGAGTTTATTTTTGTAAAGGACACGTTTCTCTATTTTATAGTTAAGATGAGTATATATGTATAAGATATATACTACATTCCATAATATGTTCTATAAAGACTTACACATGACACTGAAATGTGTCACCTTTAACTCTTTGGTAGCAAGTGTAAACAATAAAAAATCGTATATAGTATAAACACCTAACATCTTTACTTTCCCTTGCCTCATTGGTTTCAATCAGCTTATTTGCTTGATAAGCCTTCACACTGATAAATGCCTATATTACTGACATTTAAAATGTCATACATTTTTCAAGTGTATTCTATCCATTTTAACTTGCTAAACTAAGGCACTTATTCTGTCATATGCTGATGACAGGATATATCACAAAAATTATCAACATGATTGCAATTTGTCTCTGGTTTTGTTTGCTGTTTCTAGTGTATTATCTTGATATCTCAACCATGCTTTGCATTTGGATAAGCACATTCAAATCCAGCCAACTACATAAGACAATTGTTAATCAAGATAAAAAGTCATATTGATATGAATACATTAACAGTAGGGGATCTTAACACACCACTCTCAGTAATAGACAGATCATCCAAGCAGAAAATCAATGAAGAAACAAGAGCATTGAATGACATATTGGACTAGATGAACCTCATAGATATATACAGAACATTCCACCCTAAAACAACAGAATGCTCATTCCTCTCAAGTGTGCATGGAATTTTCTCCAGAATAGACCACATACTGGGTCAAAAATCAGGGCTCAACCAATACCAAAAGATTGAAATTATTCTCGGCATATTCTCAGACCACAATTCTTTGAAACTTGAACTTAACCAAAAGAAAAAGTCTGAAGGAATTCAAACACTTGGAAGCTAAAGACCATCCTGCTTAAGAATGTTTTGGTCAACCAGGAAATCAAAGAACTTAAACAATTCATGGAAACCAATGAGAATGAAGACACATTGGTCCAAAACCTATGGGATACAGAAAAAGTGGTCCTAAGGGGGAAATACATGGCCGTCCAAGCCTCCCTAAACAAGACAAAACAAAACAAAACAACAACAACAAAACCCTGAAAAATCTGGAGTACATCAGCTCTCTTTACACATTAAAGAACTGGAAAATCAACAACCAACAAATAAAGTGACCCCACACACGAGAAGGGAAATAATCAAGATTAGAGAAGAGATCAATGAGATAGGAACTAGAGATACAGTACAACACATCAATGAAACTAGAAGCTAGTTTTTTGAAAGAATCAATAAAATCAATAAACCATTGGCCAAAAAAATCCAAAAGAAAGGAGAGAAGGCCCGACTTTTTAAAACTATGAATGAAAAGGGAGAGATCACAACTAACACCAAGGAAATAGAAACAATTATCATAAATTATTGTCAAGAGTTACATGCCAATATTAAGCAACCTAGATGGAATGGACGCATTCCTGGAGACCTATAAACTTCCAAAACTGAATCGAGAAGAAATTGACATCCTGAATAGAACAATATGTAGTAATGAGACTGAACAGTGATCAAAATAAGAGCCCAGGACCTGATGGATTCCCTGGAGAATTCTACCCAGTGTTCAAAGAAGAAATAATACCTATTCTTCTGAAGCTGTTTCAAAAGATAGAAACAGAAGGAAAACTTCCAGATTCTTTTTATGAAGCCAGCATTACCCTGATCCCCAAACCAGGCAAAGAGCCTATCAAAAAGGAGAATTTCAGACCAATATCCCTGATCAATATGGATGCCAAGATTCTCAACAAGATCCTAGCTAATAGGATCCAACAGTACATTAAAAATATTATACACCATGACCAGGTAGGATTTATCCCTGGGTTGCAAGGGTGGTTCAATATTTGCAAATCAATCAATGTGATAGAACAAATCAATAAGAGAAGAGAGAACCACATGATCCTCTCAATTGTTGCAGAGAAAGCACTTGACAAGATACAGTATCCATTCCTGATTAAAATACTTCAAAGTATAGGGATAGAGGAAACATTCCTTAACTTCATAAAATCTGTCTATGAAAAACCCACAGTGAATATCATCCTCATTGGGGAAAACCTGACAGCCTTCCCTTTGAGATCAGGAACAAGACAAGGATGCCCACTCTCGCCACTGTTGTTCAACATAGTAATAGAAGTCCTAGCAAGAGCAATCAGACAACAAAAAGAAATAAAAGGTATTCAAGTTGGCAAAGAAGAAGTCAAACTCTCTATCTTCAAGGATGATATGATAGTTTATATGGATAACCCAAAAGAGACCACCCCAAACTACTAGAACTCATATAGCAATACAGTAATGTGGCAGGATACAAATCAATGTACAGAAATCAGTTGCTTTCTTATACATTAACAATGAAAACATAGAAAAGGGGGGCACCTGGGTGGCCCCGTGGGTTAAAGCCTCTGCCTTCAGCTCAGGCCATGATCCCAGGGTTCTGGCATCGAGCCCCGTATCAGGCTCTCTTCTTAGCAGGGAGCCAGCTTCTCCCTCTCCCTCTGCTTGCCTCTCTGCTTACTTGTGATCTCTGTCTGTCAAATAAATAAATAAAATCTTAAAATAAATAGAAAAGGAAATTAGAGAATCGATTCCATTTACTATAGCACAAAGAACCATAAGATACCTGGGAATAAACCTAACCAAAGAGGTAAAGGGTCTATATAGAGGAACTACAGAACACTCATGAAAAAAAACTGAAGACTCAAATCCATTCTTTCAACAAACATTTATTGATCACTGAAAATATTCTACTAAGTGCCATGCAAAATAAAATAACATAATACAACATAAAATAAAATAAGATAAAGTAAAATGGTGAATCAGATGTGAATTCTGCCTTCAAGATGCTTATAGTCTAGAAAGGGAGATGAAAAATCATTACTAAAAAGGAGGTAAATATGAATATCATAAGACAGATAGTGAGCAAAAAAAGCTAAACTAGTGCAGAGGAAAAATGTTTGCTTCCAACTGTGGGGATCAAGGAAGATTCTGTGGAATATGTGGCATCTCTGCAGGTCTTAAAAGGATTCGGGCAATTAGAAATCAAACAATATTTGGCAGAGAGAAAACTTTATGGAAAAATGCTTAAGCGGAAAGCAGCAGACAGATTTGGAAACTAGTGGGCAGCTTTATTTAGCTGAATTACATAGTACTTGGATTAAGTAGTAGAGGTAAAAGTTCAAGGACAGATGATTTTCAGACAATGGATAGACTTAAATACAAGCTTAAGGAAATGGAACTTTTTTCTCTAGACAGTAAGACTCACAAGTTTTTCTAATTCAGGGAGTGATTTGATATATTTTTATTTTATAAAGATTAATCTGGCAGAAACATGATTAATGAATTTGAGAGTTAGAAGTAGATGAAAGGCATGGGGGCAGTTAGGAAGCTACTGTGATTGTTTATATGATAGATATTAAGGCCTTGAATTAGGACTGAATCAATGAAAATGAAAAAAAAAAAAGATGGTACAGATGTGAAAAATGTTTTCCTAAGTACATCGCAACAGACTAGATGTCTCTGAAATGTTGAGCATAGGAAACTGGTAGGATGGTGGTATCAGTCACAATGATGGAAAATATAAGAGAATGGGCTAGTACATATTTTTGAAGAGGATAGGAAATAAATTTGGTTTATTTTAAATTTCTAGTGCTGGCAGGAGGTGGCCCTGAAGGCATATGGAAAGATATAACTGGTGTCCAGAGAATTCTACGTGGCATAAAGAGATGTGGGAAGCATCTGCATTCATTCATTTGATTAACATTTAACTAAAACCTAAGATATGCCAGACATTTAGAGGTGTAAAGGTAAATACTACACAACCCCCTCCTCCAGGGAGTTAATTGTCTAATAAGGGGAGAGTCCCAGTAATAGAAAATTATGATTAAGGATGTAAAGTTCAGTCATTGAGGTTTGAATTAATATAATCATAGATATGGGAAACCTGATACATCTTAAAAAAGATAATAAATCTTAGAAAAAGTGATCCTTACCTGATTTTTAAAGGATAAGGCAATATTTAACAAGTAAAGAAGCAGCATTTGAAATAAAAGAAACAACAGGAGCAAAGACGCGATAGCATAAACACTTTGTTATATGTGAAAATATTTTAAGTTTTTGCTATAGCAAGAAGAAAGATATAGGAGGAAATAGTAAAAGTGTAGTTTAGGGTAGATTGTCCACATTCTTGGACACCAAAATAAGGCAGTTGTATTTATTTAGTAGTCAATGGAGAAGTGAATGTTTTGAGATAGAGGGTAATTTAATTATATTTATGCTTTAAGAAAATTTAGTAGAGGAATTCAGGATTAATTAGAATGGAAAAAACCTGTAGTTGTGATGAGAACTAGGTGTTATATGTAAGTGATGAATCACTAAATACTATACCTGAAACTAACATTACATTGTATGTTAACTAACTGGAATTTAAATAAAAACTTGGAGGGAAGATTTAAAAAATGGAAAGACCTATAGATGGAGGGGACAGTTAGGAGGCTACAGCATGATTCCAGATGAAAATAATGAAGATCTTACACTAAGGTACTGGTACAAGAAATTGAAATAGGAAACAGATAGAAGGTGTATTCTAGAAGCAGGATTGACTATAGTTGACTGCTTTAATGTGGTAGGAAACCATAATTATACAGTTTATAACTGCATTCTCAAACTATATTGAAATTACTTATCTTTATATATCTTCAGCATTGGTTATACAACTCACCAGACAAGTAATTGATGTGAATCAATCTTTCTTACTAAACAAATGGTATATTAGATCTAAAATCACTCCCTACCATAGTTTTTTAATTTTTTATTTAAAATAAATTTAGTTAACATATACTGTATTACTAATTTTAGAGGTAGAATTTAGTGATTTATCAGTTGCATAAAACATCTGGTGCTCATTATATTAAGGGCCCTCCTTAATGTTCATCACCTACTTACCCCATTCCTCTATCCACTTCCCCTCCAGCAGCCCTAAGTGTATTTCTTATAGTTAAGGGTCTCTCATGGTTTGCCTCAGTCTTTGTTTGCCTCTTATTTTATTTTTTTCTTCCCTCTCCCTATTTTCATCTGTTTTGTTTCTTAAATTCCACATATGAGTGAAATCACATGGTATTGGTCTTTGGCTGACAGACCTATTTCACTTAGCATAATACCCTTTAGTTCCTTCTACTCCATTGGAAATGACAAGATTTTATTTATTTTGATGGCTAATGTTCCATTGTGCATATGTACCACCTATTCTTTATCTATTCATCTGTCGATGGAAATCTGAGGTCTTTCCATATTTGGGCTATGGTGGACATTGCTGCTATAAACATTGGGGTGCATATGCCCCTCCGAATCTTTATATTTGTATCTTTTGGATAAATACTTAGTAGTGCAATTTCTGGGTTGTAGTAGGGTAGCTCTGTTTTAAACTTTTTGAGGAACCTCTATACTGTTTTCCAGGGTAGCTGCACCAGCTTGCACTCTCACCAACAGTGTAAGATGGTTCCATGTTCTCTGAATCCTTGACAACATCTGTTGTTTCCTGACTTGTTGATTTTAGCCATTCTGACTGGTGTGAGGTGGTATCTTATTGTGAGTTTGATTTGTATTTCCCTGATGCTGAATGATGTTGAACATTTTTTCATGTGTCTGTTGGCCATTTATATGTCTTCTTAGGAGAAATGTCTGCTCATGTTTCCTGCCCATTTTTTAACTGGATTTTTTGTTTTTCAGGTGTTGAGTTTAAGTTCTTTATAGATTTTGGATACTAGTCCTTTATCTGATAAGATATTTGCAAATATCTTCTATCCTGCAGGTTGCCTTTTAGCTTTGTTGACTGTTTCCTTTGCTGTGCAAAATTATTTTATCTTGATGAAGTCCCAATAGTTCATTTCTGCCTTTGTTTCTCTTGCCTTTGGAGATGTGTCTAGAAAGAAGTTGCTGTGACTGAGGTCAAAGAGGTTGCTGCCTATGTCCTTCTCTAGATTTTAATGTCTGTCTGTCTCATCTTTAGGTATTTCATTCATTTTAAGCTTATTTTTGTGTATGGTGTAAGAAAGTGGTCCAATATCATTCTTATGCACGTAGCTGTCAAATTTTCACAGTACCATTTATCGAAGAAACTGTTTTTTTTTTTTCCACTGGATATTCTTTCTTGCTTTGTCAAAGATTAGTTGACCAAAGTGCTGAGGGTCCATTTCTGGGTTCTCTATTCTGTTGCATTGATCTCTGTGTCTATCTGTTTTTGTGTCAGTACCACACTGTCTTGATGATTACAGCTTTGTAATACAGCTTGAAGTCTGGAACTGTGATGCTACTAGCTTCTTTTGTTTTAAAGAATTTATTATTTATATGAGAGAAAGAGACATGGGTTGGGGGAGGGGCCGAGGAAGGGGGAGAAGCAAACGATCCACTGAGCAAGGAGCCTGATGCAGGGTTCAACCCCTGGACCCTGATATTATGACCTGAACCAAAGGCAGATGCTTAACTGACTGAGCCACCCAAGTAACCCTGGTTTTCTTTATCAACATTACTTTGGTTATGTTTGGTCCTCACCATAGTTCTTATCCACATGTGAATAGCTGTGATAGCATCATAATTCACTTAGAATTCATGAGGAAATATTCATATGTACAACACCTTTTTTTCTTATTTTTCCTTTAGATTTGTCATAGAAGTAGGAGTGCTAGCTTTAAACAAACACGTTTGATTTTGCAGTAGTTCCATATACAGAGTCCATGTGGAATTCGGTTTTGATTTTGCTTGTTTAAACAGACATTTGTTATCACTTGACCTATGAATAAAAAAAAAAAAACTGGCAAGAACACATAATCCATGTTTTTCCTCATGTTTACATGTGCTTATTGTGAAAATCATTTAAAATGGTAAAATATTGTACATAATCTTTCCATATAGAGACATAGAGATATAACTCTCTCTATATATATAGATAGAGAAGTAGACAGATCTAATTTTGTAATGATAAAAATATCAAGTTTGGGAATAAGAAATCTAGTACAGAACTTAATATAATTTAGTTACCAATTGATCTAGGCACTAGAGTCATAAGCCTTTGAGAAACTTATAAAATGATTACAAAGACAAAACTGTCACACATGCATAAGCACATGAATTTTTCAGCTCCTTAATCAGAGGTCTTTACAGGTGGAGATTTAAAAGAAGTGACTCTTAGGAGAAAACCAATTTTTCTCTTTAAGAAAAAAATTTCAATTTTTCTTAAAGGCTCTTGGCCTTTATCTCAGTGTTTCAAAGCATAAATGAGAGAGTTAGCCTAGATGGGCTCTAGGGTTGCTTCCTTCTCCAAAATTCTTGGAGTCTGTAATTATGAAAAGACTTATAGAAACACCCAATCTCTGAACCAAAAACACATTTTGAATTATAAAGTTTGATGTTTTGATTTGAATTTTGCTCATTTTAAGCTGGCTAAATAAAAGCTAGGAAGAAGTGGGACCATTACCTTAATTCTTTCTAATGGTAGTAACTACACTGTTTGGTCTAGTTGGTATATGTCTTTTAGTATAATGGATGAAGAACTTGGTCCAGTCTGATCCTCAGTAAAAATAAAAAAATAAATGATGGCCAGCAAAATGGAGATAATTGGTCAAATGTCTTAATTGCATTAGTAAAGTCATTGGATATAAGACAATTTTAATTTCCCAAACTAACATTCTGTACATTGAATAAAAAACAAAACTAAAACCACGGGGGGAAAAGAGACAAAAAATTTAGAAGCTTGCATTTGTCATCATTACATCAACTAAGAAAATATCTAAAGCTCAATTGAAACTATTTGAAAAAATTTGGAACTATATTCAGTCTCTTATTTCTAGGTAGAAGTAAAATTAAGATAATGTGTAAGAAATTTAATCTCCAATATCTAAGAAATAATCACAAATAGTAGTTAATATTTATTGAACATTTACTATGTATTGGCATTGTTCTAACTGCTTCAAATTCACCGCTGCATTTAAGTATCTCAAAAGCCTAGTGAGGCAGGCACTATTATTATCTTGATTTAAGAAGTAAGACAATGGAGACACGGCAAATTAAATAAATTGCCTAAGATTAAATAGTAAGTGGTGAAGTGAACACTTGAACTCTTGAGTCTATTGAGCTGCAGATCAGGTTGAGCTGAACTTCACAATTGTGTTTTGATAAAAATCCTGCTTAAGCAAACTAAAATAAGGTGCAAATAAAACGAAAGAATATTTACCCTACTTAAAATAAAAATAAGTTAACTTAAATGCTTTATTTGCTTGCAAGTAAATAATTAGGTCACTCACACTTGAATCTTAGTCTCTTTAAGTAAACCCAATGTTAGGGCTCGATCTCAGGACCCTGAGATTATGACTTGAGCTGAAGGCAGAGGCTTAACCCGTTGAGCCACCCAGGCGCCCCCATAAAACTTTTTAAAAAGTTTTTATTTAAATTCCAGTTAATTAACATACAGTGTAATATTATAGTGTACAATATAGTGATTCAACACTTCCATATAACACCTGATGATCATCACAAGTGCACTTCTTAATCCACACCATCTATTTCACCTATATTCCCACTTGCCTCTCCTCTGGTAACCATTAGTTTGTTCTCTATGTTAAAAGTCTGTTCCTTGGTTTGCCTCTCTCTTTTACCTCTTTACTCCTTTGCTTTGTTTCCTACATTCCACATATAAGTAAAACCACATGATATTTGTGTTTCTCTGACTTATTTTACTTAACATAGTACCTCCTAGCTCCATCCACATAATTCTAAATAGTAAGATTTCATGCTTTTTAAAAAAGATTTTATTTATTTATTTGACATACAGAGATCACAAGTAGGCAGAGAGGCAGGCAGAGAGAGACGAGGAAGCAGGGCCCATGCAGTGCAAAGAGCCCGATGCGGGGCTCAATCCCAGGACCCTGGGATCATGACCTGAGCCGGAGGCAGAGGCTTTAACCCACTGAGCCACCCAGGTGCCCCAATTTCATGCTTTTTTATGGTGGAATAGTATTCCGTTGTATGGGGGAGAAGATATTTGCAAATGACATATCTAATAAAGGGTTAGTATCTTGTGTTTTAATTTAAATTTATTTTTTCAGTGTTCCAAGATTCATTGTTTAAGCACCACACCCAGTGCTCCATGCAATACATGCCATCCTTAATACCCACCACAAGGCTCACCCAACCACCCCACTCACCACTTTGTTTCTCAGAGTCCACAGTCTCTCATGGTTTATCTCCCGCTTTGATTTCCCCCAATTCACTTCTCCTCTTCATCTCCCCATGTCCTCTGTGTTATTTCTTACACTTCACAGATAAGTGAAACCATATGATCATTGACCCTCTCTGCTTGACTTATTTCACTGAGCATAATCCAGTCCCATCCATGTTGATACAAAAGTTGGGAATTCATCCTTTCTGATGTAGGCATAATACTCAATTGTACATATGGACCATATCTTCTTTATCCATTCATCTGTTGCAGGGCATCTTGGATCTTTCCACAGCTGGCGACTGTGGCCACTGCTGCTATGAACATTGGGGTACAGATGGGCCTTCTTTTCAATACATCTGTATCTTCAGGGTAAATACCCAGTAGTGCAATTGCAGGGTTATAGGGTAGCTCTATATTTAATTTCTTAAGGAATCTCCGCTCTGTTTTCCAAAGTGGCTGCACCAACTTGCATTCCCACCAACAGTGTAAGAGGCTTCCCCTTTCTCCACATCCTCTCCAACACTTGTTGGTTCTTGTCTTGTTAATTTTGGCCATTCTAACTGGTGTAATGTGGTATCAAAATGTGGTTTTTATTTGAATGTCCCTGATGGCCAGTGATGAACATTTTTTCATATGTCTGTTAGCCATTTGTATGTCTTCTTTGGAGAAGTGTCTGCTCATTTCTTCTGCCCATTTTTGATGCAATTATCTGTTTTTTGAGTTTTGAGTTTGATGAGTTCTTTATAGATCTTGGATATCAGCCCTTTGTCTGTACTGTCATTTGTGAATATCTTCTCTCATTCTGTGGGCTGCCTTTTTGATTTATTGAGTATTTCCTTTGCTGTGCAGAAGCTTTTGAAATTGATGAAGTTCCAATAGTTCATTTTCACTTTTGTTTCCTTTGCCTTTGGAGACATGTCTTGAAAGAAGTTGCTGTGGTTGCGTGGCCAATGTCGAAGATGTTACTGCCCATGTTCTCCTCTATGATTCTGATAGATTCCTATCTCATATTGAGGTCTTTTTTTCCATTTTGAGTTTATCTTTGCGCATGGTGTAAGAGAATGGTCAAGTTTCCTTCTATATATAGCTGTCCAATTTTCCCAACACCATTTATTGAAGAGAGTGTCTTTTTCCCACTGAATATTTCTCCCTGATTTGTCAAAGATTATTTGACCTTAGAGTTTCAGGTCCATATGTGGACTCTCTACTCTGTTCCACTAGCCTATGTGTCTGTTTTTGTGCCAGCATCATGCTGTCTTGGCACTTTGAAAAATGCCTGTGGAATTTTGATCGGGATGGCACTGAAAGTACAGATTGCTCTAGACAGTATAGATATTTTAACAATGTTTATTCTTCCAATCCATGAGCATGGGATGTTTTTCAATCTTTTTGTGTTTTCTTCAATTTCTTTCATGAGTCTTCTGTATTTCCTTTAGTACAGATCCTTTACCCTTTTGGTTAGGTTTATTCCAGGTATTTTATGGTTCTTGGTGCTATAATAAATGGAATCAATTCTCTAATTTCATTTTCTATATTTTCATTGCTAGTTTATCAGAAAGTAACTGATTTCTGTACAATGATTTTGTATCCTGCCACATTACTGAATTGCTGTGTGAGTTCTAGTAGTTTGGGGGTGGAGTCTTTTGGGTTTTCCATGTAAAGTATCATGTCATCTGTGAAGAGAGAGAATTTGGCTTCTTCTTTGCCAACTTGAATACTTTTTATTTCTTTTTGTTGTCTGATTGCTATTGCTAGGACTTCTATTACTATGTTGAACAACAGTGGTGAGAGTGGGCATTCTTGTAGTATTCCTCATCTAAAAGGGAAGGCCGTCAGATTGTCCCCATTGAGAATGATATACAGTGTGGGTTTTTCATAGATAGATTTTTATGAAGTTGAGGAATATTCCTTCTATCGGTGTACTTTGAAGTGTTTTAAACAGAAACGGATGTTATCTCTTGTCAAATGCTTTTTCTGCATCAATTGAGAGGATCATGTAGTTCTTCTCTCTTCTCTTATTGATTTGTGCAATCAGATTGATTGATTTGCAAATGTTGAATGACCCTTGCATCCCAAGGATAAATCCCACCTGGTCATTATGGATAATCTTTTTAATGTACTCTTGGATCCTATTAGCTAGGATCTTGTTGAGAATCTTGGCATCCATATTCATCAAGGATATTAGTCTGAAATTCTCCTTTTTAATGGGGTCTTTGCATGGACTGGGGATCAAGGTAACTCTGGATTCATAGAAAGAGGCTGGAAGTTTTCCTTCTGTTTCTATTTTTCGAAACAGCTTCAGGAGATTAGGTATTATTTCTTCTTTGAATGTTTGGTAGAATTCCCCAGGGAATCCATCAGGTCCTGGGCTCTTGTTTTATAGGAGGTTTTTGATCACTGCCTCAATCTCGTTACTCCATATTGGTCTATTTAGGTTGTCTGTTTCTTCCTGATTCAATCTTGGAAGTTTATAGGATTCCAGGAATGCACCCATTTCTTCTAGGTTGCTTAACTTATTGGCATATAACTGTTGATAATAATTTCTGATAATTGTTTCTATTTCCTTGGTGTTAGTCTGATCTCTCCTCTTTCATTCATAATTTTATTCATTTGGGTCCTCTCGCATTTCTTTTGAATTCGTTTGGTCAGTGGTTTATTGATCTTATTGATTCTTTCAGAGAACCGCCTTTTAGTTTCATTGATGTTTTCTACTGTAGCTATAGTTTCTATCTCATTGATCACTGCTCTAATCTTGATATTTTCCCTTCTTTTGGGTGGGTTTAGCTCAGTTTGTTGTTGACATTCCAGTTCTTTAAGGTGTAACAAAAGCTGGTGCATTCTGTATTTTTTCAATTATTTTGAGGGACGCTTGGATGGCTATGTATTTTCCTCTTAGGACCAGCTTTGCTGTATCCCATAGGTTTTGCACTCGAGAAGAATGAGTATTCTGTTGTTTTAGGGTGGAATGTTCTGTATATATCTATGAGGTCCATCTAGTCCAATGTGTTCTTTAATATTCTTGTTTCTTTATTGATTTTCTGCTTGGATGATCTGTCTATTACTGAGAGCAGTGTGTTAAGATCCCCTACTATTAATGCATTCATATCAACATGACTCTTTATTATGATTAACAGTTGTCTTGTGTAGTTGGCTGCTCCCATATTGGGGGCATAAATATTTACAATTGGTAGATCTTCTTGGTGAATAGACCCTTTAAGAATGATGTAGTGTCCTTCTTTATCTCTGACTACTGTCTTTAGTTTAAATCTAATTTACCTGATATGGGAATCCCTACCCCAGCTTTCTATTTTTTAAAAGATTTTATTTTTTATTTGACAGAGATAGAGAGATCACAAGTAGGCAGAGGCAGGCAGAGAAACAGGGGGGAAAGCAGGCTCCCCACTGAACAGAGAGCCCAATGTGGGGCTCCATCCCAGGACCCTGAGATCATGACCTGAGCTCAAGGCAGAGGCCCAACCCACTCAGCCATCCAGGCATCCCCCATCCCCCCCCAGCTTTCTTTTGAGTCCTGTTGACATGAAAGATGGTTCTCCATCCCTTCACTTTCAGTCTGGATATATCTTTAGGTTCTAAATATGTCTCTTGTAGACAGCATATGGACAGGCCCTATCATTTTATCCAGCCTTCAACCCTGTGCCGTTTCATGGGAGCATTTAGGTTGTTCACTTTGAGAATGATTATTGAAAGATAGGTTTTTATTGGCATCATATTGCCTGGGATTCCTTCTTACTATAGATTGTCTCTATGAATTTCTGTTCTATATTATTCTTGGGTTCTTTCTTCTTTTATAGAACCCCCCCTTAATATTTCTTGTAGTGCTGTCTTGGTGGTCACATACTCTTTTAAACCTTGCCCATCTTGGAAGCTCTTTATCTCACCATCCATTTTGAATGTCAACCTTGCTCAATAAAGTATTCTTGGCTGTATGTTCTTCTCATTTAGTGCACTGAATATGTCTTACCAGTGCCTTCTGGCTTGCCAGATTTCTGTGTTTCAGGTCTGACATTATTTTGATGGACTTTAGTCTTTACCTAAGGGATCTCTTCCCCCTAGCTGCCCTCAGAAGCTCTTGTCTAAAATTATGATTTGTGATTTTCACAACCGAGTGTCTTGAGGTCTTTCTAGATTCATTGATCTTGGTAAGTTCTTTCTGCCACTAGGGCACGAATGCTCGTTCCATTCCCCAGTTTGGGAAAATTTCCATCCAGAATTTGTTCAACTATATCTTCTAGTCTTCTGTCTTTTTCCACCACCTCAGGGATCCCACTAATTCTGGTGTTGGAATTTTTCATGGAGTCATTTATTTCCCTAATTCTGTTTTCATGGCTTCTAAGCTGTTTGTTCCAGACCTCCTCCTGATTCTTCTTTTCTATCAGTTTGTCTTCTAGATCACTAATTCTATTTTCTGCCTCAGTTACCCTAGCTATTAGAGTATTTAGATTAGATCAGATTTCATTGATAGCATTTTTAACTTCTGCCAGGTCAGCTCTCACTTCTGCCCTTAGAGAATCTATGTTGTCACTAATGGTTTTCTCCAACCTAGCCATTGCTTAGATAATTGTTACCCTGAATTCCCTTTCTGAAATACTGTTTATGGCCATATCCAATAGTTCTGATGGAGAGGGCACAGTCTGTGAATTTTTCCTCTGTTGGGTGTTCCTCCTCCTAGTCATTTTGTTGAGAGGTGGTTGAGGGGATGTATAGCTGGATATCTCAATCACAATGCAAGCAAGGTGCACTCTGTAACGTTCAGAGCAACTGGAAGTCATCACCAAAAAGAAATAAAAAAGAAAAAAGAGAGAGAGAACCCAACCAGAATGAGCCCAAAAGTAAGATTTATAAGGTATATAAACAAAAACGGACAAACAAAATACTGACAAATGCAAATGAGAAGAAAAAAAAAAAAAAAAGAACCCAGCCAAAATGTGCCCTAAGAATAGGATTTATATAATACCAGAACAAAAGCAAATACACAGAAACACTAACAGAAGAAAAAGTTGGGAGGGTGTTTATAAATCCTCAATGTAGGAAAGGACAATTTTTTGGTTCTTTCTGGGTGTATCTTGATATCTTTGTTAAAAGACTTAACTTTCTAGAGATAAAGGGGGATTAAAACTAGCTTATATATAGGGGTAGTATTGATTAGGGAAAGAGATTTACCTTGAAGTTTATATCTATATGTATATTTCATTTTATTTTATTTTTTTGAAGATTTTATTTATTTATTTGACAGAGAGAGATCACAAGTAGGCAGAGAGGCAGGCAGAGAGAGAGAGAGGAGGAAGCAGGCTCCCTGCTGAGCAGAGAGCCCGATGTGGGGCTCAATCCCAGGACCCTGAGATCACGACCTGAGCAGAAGGCAGTGGCTTAACCCACTGAGCCACCCAGGCGCCCCTATATGTATATTTTAAAAAGGAAAAAGAAAAGCATGAGTATATGCATGTAAAAAGTTCAAGTTAAAAGGTTATTAGGGCATATGTTGTATTAAACCTCTAGTTGTAATGTTAAGTAGGTTAAAAAAATTAAAAGAACAAGAATCGTGAGAACAGATTAAAAAATTGTCTCTATGAAATATACAGGTTTTAAGGCAATACCTGGAGCTTAATATATTGTTTTTCCCTGATGTTGGGGTATTATATTGTTATGGGGACCCTGTAGTGGTTGTCCTCTTGCTCTTTTGGCTGACTTTCTGGGGACAGGGCCTGCTGCATTGTTTTTCAGTCAGTCTTGCTCAGGGTAGTCCATCCTGCTCCTTATCAAGGGGTTGGTCTTTGTGGAAACCAGTTTCTCAGGCTTTTGTTCTCTGGATTTTTTTGCTCTTTGGAGGCTTTTTGTGGCTTTTTAGAAGTTTAGAGGAAAACAAACTGCACCCAGATCCCCGTCTCAGTGAGAAGCCTCAGTCTTCTCCCCTCTGGGTGGTCCAGAACACACAGACTCTCCCATTGCAACTCCTCTGAACAGCACAAACTCCCACAAGTAGTGTGTACCACAGTCACTGTCTCAGTCATCGCCCAAGGTGCCCGCTTGTCTCTGCACCCCCATGCCACTAAAACAGTGAGCAATATTTGCACAGGGATCCCACTTCTAGTGACTGCATTTGCTAGGGGTCTAGACCCATGCAGGGTGCTGTCTGGGGTCTAGCCCCATGCAGGGTGTGCCCAGACCCCATGGTCACACAAGTTGTAGAAGGCTGCCACTGAGGGATACCAACCAGAGATCGCAATGGGTTCTTCCATGTGTGGGTTGTGAGCATCCAGAACCTCGTTGGGTGGCAGAAGGTCGTGGGCCTAAAGACCGTCAGTCGGCGCCCATACAAAGCTCTCTCAGGTGCAGGCAGGAGTGCACACTTCATGGTTGTGCAGGGCACGCGAATGCAGAAGGTTGTGGACCTACAGAGCTCTGGCTGGCACCCATATCAGACCCTCAACTGCACGGGTGGGAGTGCATCCAGTCCAGTGGTAGTGTAAGCAATAGAAGGCTGGGTGGTCAGGGACCATGGACTGGAGGCTCCGCTGCACTCTTTCCTGCATGGGTGGTCACTGGTGGTGGCTGTCCTTGGTCCGTGGGCTTAGGCATGTGCCCATGACTGCCCAATTCCACCAGTTGCCCCTTAAGATCTTTTGCTCTTTTTGAGTGACTTCAAGCAGACTCCAAGTTAATGCTGGTCCCCAAATACACCTTTCACATTGGGGTATTACTTTTCAATGGGTCACTTCTGGTGGCTCCCTCCCCCTTCTGCTTGTCCTTTGATATCAGTCTGAGTATTCTCACTCTGCTTTAACTCTCCACTGATGTCTTCTGCCCCTGTAGAAATCCAGAAGTGTATAATCTTACATCTCAGTCTGATTTCATGGGTGTTCAGAGTGTTCTGGTAGATATTTAGCTCACTTTAGGGTACCAACTGAAACAGGGTCTCCTACTTTTCCACCATCTTGCCCCTCCTCCCCAAGGGTATCTTTTTAACCAAACTTTTTAAAATTTTTAAGCAAACTTTTTTATTTTGGAATTTAAGAAACACAACAAATGAGTTTTAACCAAAACAATTTAATACATACTTTGAAAGCCAAAAGTTATATGTGTGTAGCTACATTTCCCTATACATGTATATATGTACATATACTTTATTTCAAATTGCTGCAATTCAGTCTTTCCTGCTAATTTGAATAAGCATTAGCTTGAATTACTCAACCTAAGTAGAGTTCTAGTTTTCACCATCTTTCACTTAATGGGGTCCTTTTCTTTTTTGAGAATAATTTTTTCTTCAACTTTATTGAGGTAAAATTGCATATGATAAAATGCATCCACTTTATGTATATAGTTAGTGTTTTAACAGATGTAATTATTGCTAATGTTTTAGCACCAGTATGATCAGGAAGCCTTTCTGACTAGTAAATAAAGTTGTGATTCTATAATTCAGAAATCAATGAGGTCTTACTATCAATCACACAATAATCATCAAAAACATTAAGTATCTCTAATCTCCACAAGAGATAAGATTGTTCAAATTTTGTATTGCTATTCTCTGTGGAAAGAGTGTGTGCAGGATGCTCCCAGAAGAGGAGAGGGGCACTAATGTATCTCAAGAACCCCAAACTGTCTGTCACATAGTAGGGATTCAATAAGTATTTATTGGATGAATGAATGACTAGAATGAAATAGTGATAATAAAAGTGGAAGTGAGAAAGCAATGTGGAAACACATGTAATCACAATACCAAAGAGATATTTTCAAGGTACTTGAGAATAAAACCCACTGAGTAGGTGTGTCTGGGTGGGTCAGTTAAGCATCTGCCCTCAGCTCAGGTTATTATCCCAGGGTCCTGGTATCAAGCCCTGTGTCAGGTTGGGATTCCTGCTCAGCAGAGTCTGATTCTCCCTATGCTCCTCCCTGAGCTCATGCTCTCTCTCTCTTTCTCAAATTAATAAATAAAAATCTTTTAAAAACTCCAGTGAATAGGGATTAGTGATGAAGACTTCTCCTAAAAGTTACTTGTAGAGGCATATAAATTGGAGCAGAAGATGTAAAACTCTGCTGAAGAATGATCTTATATGTAGAACACTCTAAAGTTAGCCAAAAGGCTATAGGTTTACTAACTAAAAACTACAAAATATTACCAAAATAAACATTAAAGACATGAATAAATGAAAAATATCTATGTAGATTTATTAACTAAAAACTAAAAAATACTGCCAAAAGAAATTTAAAAGACATAAACAAATGGAAAAGCATCTATGGTTATAAATTGGATGACAATATTATTAAGATGTCAACACTACCCAAAGTGATTTACAAATTTAATGCAATCCCTCTCAAAATTCCAATGAAATTTTCTGCAGAAATAGAAAAACCCATCCTAAGATATCACCTCATACCTTTAAAAATAGCTAAAATTAACAACACAAAAAAAAAACAGGTGTTGGTGAACATGTAGAGAAAGAAAAATCCTCTTGCACTGTTGGTGGGGATGCAAACTGGTACAGCAACTCTGAAAAACAGTATGGATTTTCCTCAGAAAGTTAAAAATAGAACTATCCTACAGTCCAGCACTTTTATTAGTAGGCATTTATCCAAAGGACACAAAAATATACATTTGAAGAATTACATGCATTGTAATTGCAAGAATTACATTCTTCAATACATTTGAAGAATGTTCATAGCAGCATTATCGACAATAGCCAAAATATGGAGAGAGGCTATATGCCCATTGACTGATGAATGGATAAAGATGTATGTATGCACAATGGAATATTACTCAGCCATCAAAACGAATGAAATCTTGGTATTTGCAATGATGTAAATGGAGCTAGCTTGTTTTATGCTAGATGAAATGTCAGTCAGAGAAAGACAAATACCATATGACTTTACTCACATGTGGAATTTAAGAAACAAAACAGATGAACTTATGTGAAGGGTCAAAAAGAAAAGAGAGAGAGATAAATTGTAAGAGACTCTTAACAATAAGGAACAAGAGTCAAGACGGCAGAGAAGTAGCAGGCTGAGACGACATCAGACAGCAGGAGATTAGCTAGATAGCTTATCAAACCATTCTGGACACCTACAAATCCAAAAGGAGATCGAAGAGAAGAGCAACAATTCTAGAAGCAGAAAATCGACCACTTTATGAAAGGTAGGACCAGCAGAGAAGTGAATCCAAAGCAATGGGAAGATAGACCCTGGGGGGAGGGGCTGGCTCCCGGCAAGCGGCAGAGCAATGGAGCACAAAATCAGGACTTTAAAAAGTCTGCTCCATGGAGGGACATCGCTCCAGAAGCTAAACTGGGGTGAAGACCTCGAGGGGACAGCATGGACTCAGGTCCCGCAGGGTCACAGAAGGATCAGGGGTATCTGAATGTTGCAGATCTCACAGGTATTAGAGCAGGGAAGCCGGCTGCGGAGACAAAGCCGAGGAGTGAGCTCTCAACTCGGGGTTATCTTGAACCGTAATCCGTGATACAGGCCAGTGCTCTGTGTGTGGGGTCCCCACAAGATCCGGGGAGACTCCGACCTGGGAGAGCCCAGGGATCTATGGGGTTCAGAGACTCCAGGTGGGGCTGTGTGCCAGAGACAGAGATGCTTGGTCACAGGCTGGGTGAGCTTGGAGCGCGGCCGGAGGCCAGTGAGACAGGATTGATAGAGCACGATTTTCTCCAAGCATGGCTGGAGGCTGGGGAGACAGAAGTGATTAAGTGCTTTTCTCTGAAGGTGCACTGAAGACTGGGGCCCCGAGCTCTCGGCTCCTCCGGGAGAGAGATTGGGAGGCTGCCATTTTCATTTCCGTCCTCCAGAATTCTACAGAAAGGGTTCAGGGAACAAAAGCTACCGAAAACGAACCCGAGCGGATAAGTGGTACCCGAGTGCGAAGGGCGGTGCAATTCCGCCTGGGGCAGAGACACTTGAGAATCACTACAACAGGCCCCTCCCACAGAATATCAACAAGAAATCCAGCCAAGACCAAGTTCACTTACCAAGGAGAACAGTGGAATTCCAGAGGAGGAGAAAGCAAAGCATGGAATTAATGGCTTTCTCCCCATTAATCTTTAGTCTTGCAAAATTAATTATTTTTTAATTTTTTTCTCTTCTGCTAATTTTTTTTACTTTTACCCTTTCTTCTTTTAATGTTTTTTAACTAGTTTATCTTAATAACTTTCTTACAAAAATCTTTTTGAACCTTTATTATTATACTCATATTTTATCCTTCATTGTATCTAACTTTATTCTTTGTATACAAATAGGGCTTTTCCTTCTCAAAAATTTTGGGTCCAACTTCTTCTAAGACCAAAATACACCCTTAATCTAGCCCTGGGCTTGATCTAGTCTCCAGCCCAAGCAAATTCTCTCCACTTTCTTTTTTTTTTTATTCTCCCAACGAACTTACCTTATCAATTCCTTTGTTAGAAATTAAAAAAAAAAATTTTTTCATCGTTATAGTCATGTTCCATCCCTTCATTGTGTTTGCCCTTATATATGTTTTTCATTCCTTAAAAATTTTGGGAGGTAGTTTCTTCTAAGAAACCAAAATACTCCCAAAATTAAGCGGGTGACCCTGCTCTAGTCACCTCTCTGATATATATATATATATTTTTTTTCTTTTTATATTTTTTCTCTATTTGTGTTCTTTTTAATTTTTTAAATCTTTTCTGAACTTCTTTTTACCCCCTTTCTCCCCCACCCCACGATTTGGGGTCTCTTCTGATTTGGTTAAAGCACATTCTCCTGGGATATTTGCCACTCCTTTAGTACTTCATTTCATCCTTCATATATTCTTATGTGGACAAAATGAAAAGGTAGAAAAACTCACCACGAAAAAAAAAAAAAAAGAACAGGAGAAAGTACCAAAGGCTAAGGACCTAATCAATACAGACACTGGTAATATGTCAGATCTAGAATTCAGGATGATGATTCGCAAGGTTCTAGCCAGGCTCGAAAAAGGCATGGAAGATATTAGAGAAACCCTGTCCAGAGAAATAAAAGCCCTTTCTAAAGAAATAAAAGAATTAAAATCTAACCAGGTTGAAATAAAAAAAAAAATTAATGAGGTGCAATAAAAAATGGAGGCTCTTACTGCTAGGTAAAAATGAGGCAGAAGAAAAAATTAGTGATATAGAAGACCAAATGACAGAGAATAAAGAAGCTGAACAAAAGAGAGACAAACAACTACTGGACCATGAGGGGAGAATTCGAGAGATAAGTGATACCATAAGATGAAACAACATTAGAATGATTCGGATTCCAGAAGAAGAAGAAAGAGAAATAGGAGCAGAAGGTATACTGGAGAGGATTATTGTAGAGAATTTCCCTAATATAGCAAGGGGAACAAGCATCAAAATCCAGGAGGTGCAGAGAACACCCCTCAAAATCAATAGGAATCGGTCCACACCCCGCCATCTAATAGTAAAATTTACAAGTCTTAGCGACAAAGAGAAAATCCTGAAAGCAGCACGGGACAAGAAGTCTGTAACATACAATGGTAAAAATATTAGATTGGCAGCAGACTTGTCCACAGAGACCTGGCAGGCCAGAAAGAACTGGCATGACATATTCAGAGCACTAAATGAGAAAAACATGCAGCCAAGAATACTTTATCCAGCTAGGTTATCATTGAAAATAGAAGGAGAGATAAAAAATTTCCAGGACAAACAAAAACTGAAAGAATTTGCAAACACCAAACCAGCTCTACAGGAAATATTGAAAGAGGACCTCTAAGCAAAGGGAGACCCTAAAAGTATTATCAGGAAGGGACAGAGACAATACACAGTAACAATCGGCTTACAGGCAATACAATGGCACTAAATTCATATCTCTCAATAGTTACCCTGAACGTAAATGGGCTAAATGCCCCAATCAAAAGACACAGGGTTTCAGAATGGATAAAAAAACAAAACCCATCCATATGCTGTCTACAAGAAACTCATTTTACTCCTGAAGACACCTCCAGATTGAAAGTGAGGGGGTGGAAAACAATTTGCCATGCTAATGGACATTAGAAAAAAGCTGGCGTGGCAATCCTTATATCAGATCAATTAGACTATAAGCCAAAGAGTATAATAAGAGTTGAGGAAGGACACTATATCATACTCAAAGGGTCTGTCCAACAAGAAGATCTAACAATTTTAAATATCTATGCCCTTAACATGGAAGCAGCCAGCTATATAAACCAATTAATAACAAAATCAAAGAAACACATTGACAAGAATACAATAATAGTAGGGGACTTTAACACGCCCCTCACTGAAATGGACAGATCATCCAAGCAAAAGATCAAAAAGGAAATAAAGGCCTTAAATGACACACTGGACCAGATGGACATCACAGATATATTCAGAACATTCCACCCCAAAGCAACAGAATGCACATTCTTCTCTAGTGCCCATGGAACATTCTCCACAATAGATCACATCCTGGGTCATAAATCAGGTCTCAAATGTTACTAAAAGATTGGGAACATTCCCTGCATATTTTCAGACCACAATGTTCTGAAGCTAGAACTCAATCACAAGAGGAAATTTGGAAAGAGTCCAAATACATGGAGACTCAACAGCATCCTTCTAAAGAATGAATGGGTCAACCAGGAAATTAAAGAAGAATTGAAAAAAATCATGGAAACAAATGATAATGAAAAGACACGGTCCAAAATCTCTGGGACACAGCAAAGGCAGTCCAGAGAGGAAAATATATACAAATACAAGCCTTTCTCAAGACACAAAAAAGGTCTCAAATACACAACCTAACCCTACACTTAAAGGAGCTTGAGAAAGAACAACAAAGAAAGCCTAAACCCAGCAGAAGAAGAGAAATAATAAAGATCAAAGCAGAAATCAATGAAATAGAAACCAAAAAAACAATAGAACAAATCAATGAAACTAGGAGCTGGTTTTTTGAAAGAATTAATAAGATTGATAAACCCCTGGCCAGACTTATCCAAAAGCAAAGAGAAAGGACCCAAATAAATAAAATCATGAATGAAAGAGAAGAGATCACAACCAACACCAAAGAAATACAAACAATCATAAGAACATATTATGAGCAACACTATTCCAACAAATTTGACACTCTGGAAGAAATGGATGCTTTCCTAGAGACAAATAAACTGCCAAAACTGAGCCAGGAAGAAATAGAAAACCTGAATAGGCCCATAACCAGTAAGGAGATTGAAACAGTCATCAAAAATCTCCAAACAAACAAAAGCCCAGGGCCAGATGGCTTCCCAGGGGAATTCTACCAAACATTTAAAGAAGAATTAATTCCTATTCTCCTGAAACTGTTCCAAAAAATAGAAATGGAAGGAAAACTTCCAAACTCATTTTATGAGGCCAACATCACCTTTATCCCCAAACCAGACAAGGATCCCATCAAAAAAGAGAATTATAGACCAATATCCTTGATGAACACATATGCAAAAATCCTCACCAAAATCCTAGCCAATAGGATTGAACAGTACATTAAAGGGATTATTCACCAGGACGAAGTGGGATTTATTCCAGGGCAGCAAGGTTGGTTCATCATCCACAAATCAATCAATGTGATACATTAATAGAAGAAAAAACAAGAACCATATGATACTTTCTATAGATGCTGAAAAAGCATTTGACAAAGTATAGCATCCCTTCCTAATCAAAACTCTTCGAAGCGTAGGGTTAGAGGGCTCATACCTCAACATTATCAAAGCCATCTATGAAAAACTCACCGCAAGTATCATTCTCAATGGAGAAAATCAGGAACACGGCAGGGATGTCCGTTATCACATCTGCTATTTAACATAGTACTAGAAGTCCTAGCCTCAGCAATCAGACAACAAAAAGAAATTAAAGACATCCAAATCAGAAAAGAAGAAGTCAAACTATCTCTCTTTGCAGATGATATGATACTATATGTGGAAAACCCAAAAGGCTCCACTCCAAAACTCCTAGAGCTTGTTACAAGAATTCAGTAAAATGTAAGGATATAAAACCAATGCACAGAAATCAGTTGCATTTCTTTACACCAACAACAAGAGAGACGAAAGAGAAATTAAGGAGTCAATCCCATTTACAATTACACCCAAAACCATAAGATACCTAGGAATAAACCTAACCAAAGTGTTAAAGAATCTATACTCAGAAAACTATAAAGTACTCATGAAAGAAATTTAGGAAAACAAAAAGAAATGCAATAATGTGCCCTGCTCATGGATTGGAAGAATAAATATTGTGAAAATGTCTATGCTATCTAAAGCTATCTACACATTTAATGCAATGCCTATCAAAATCCCATCCAATTTTTTCAAGGAAATTCAACAAATAATCCTAAAATTTATATGGAACCAGGAAAGACCTCGAATAGCCAAAGGAATTTTGAAAAAGAAAGCCAAAGTTGGTGGCATCACAATTCCAGACTTCAAGCTCTACTACAAAGCTGTCATCATCAAGACAGTATGGTACTGGCATAAAAACAGACACATAGATCAATGGAACAGAATAGAGAGCCCAGAAATAGACCCTCAACTCAATGGTCAACTAATCTTCGACAAAGCAGGAAAGAATATCTAATGGAAAAAAGATAGCCTTTTCAACAAATGGTGTTGGGAAAATTGGACAGCCGCATGCAGAAAAATGAAATTGGACCATTTCCTTACACCACACACGAAAATAGACTCAAAATGGATGAAGGACCTCAACGTGAGAAAGGAATCCATCAAAATCCTTGAGGAGAACACAGGCAGCAACCTCTTCAACCTCAGCCACAGCAACTTCTTCCTAGGAACAACGCCAAAGGCAAGGGAAGCAAGGGAAAGAATGAACTATTGGGACTTCATCAAGATCAAAAGCTTTTGCACATCAAAGGAAACAGTCAACAAAACCAAAAGACAACTCACAGAATGGGAGAAGATATTTGTAAATGACATATCAGATAAAGGGCTAGTATCCAACATCTATAAAGAGCTTAGCAAACTCAGCACCCAAAGAACAAATAATCCAATCAAGAAATGGGCAGAGGACATGAACAGACATTTCTGCAAAGAAGACATCCAGATGGCCAACAGACACATGAAAAATTGCTCCACATCACTCGGCATCAGGGAAATACAAATCAAAACCACAATGAGATACCACCTCACACCAGTCAGAATGGCTAAAATGAACAAGTCAGGAAATGACAGATGCTGGTGAGGATGTGGAGAAAGGGGAACCCTCCTACACTGTTGGTGGGAATGCAAGCTGGTGCAACCACTCTGGAAGACAGCATGGAGGTTCCTCAAAAAATTGAAAATAGAGCTACCTTAAGACCCAGCAATTGCACTACTGGGTATTTACCCTAAAGATACAAACCTAGTGATCCAAAGGGGCACGTGTACCCAAATGTTTATAGCAGCAATGTCCACAATAGCCAAGTTATGGAAAGAACCTAGATGTCCATCAACAGATGAATGGATAAAGAAGAAGTTGTATATATATACAATGGAATACTATACAGCCATCAAAAGAAATGAAATCTTACCATTTGCGACAACATGGATGGAACTAGAGCGTATTATGCTTAGCGAAATAAGTCAACTGGAGAAAGGCAAGTATCACATGATCTCCCTGATATGAGGAAGTGGAGATGCAACAGGGGTGGGGGTTAAGGTGGTAGGAAAAGAAAAAAATGAAACAAGATGGGATCGGGAGCGAGACAAACCAAAAGAGACTCTTAATGTCATAAAACAAACTGAGGGGAGTCCGGGGGGTAGAGAGGTTGGGAGAGGGTGTTGGGGTTACATTATATGTTTAAATAAAAAAGCTTAAATAAAAAAATATAATAATAAGAAAAATCAGGGACAAATTGAGGGCTGATGGAGGGAGGTGGGTGGGAGATGGGCTAGATGGATGATGAGCATTAAGGTGGGCACTTGTTATGAGGAACACTTGGTGTTGTATATAAGGGATGAATTATTGAATTCTATTCCTGAAACCAATATTGTACCGTATGTTAAGTAACTAGATTTTAAATTAAAATATAAATAGAAATATCCATCTCAAAATCTCAAGTGAAATCTCAAGGGACCCCAAATAGTCAAACCAACCTTGAGAAAGAAGAACAAATTGAGATGTATTCTACTTTGGATTTCAAAACTTTCTACAAATCTACCATAATAGAACAGTGGCTCTGGCATAAAGACAGACATATAGACCAATGGAATAGAATACAAGGCTCCAAAATAAACACTTGCATATATGGTCAAATAATTTTTAACAGGAGTGCTAAGATCACTCAATGGGGTCAAGACAGTCTCTTCAACAAATGGTGTTGGGAAAACTAATATCCAAATATCAAATAATGAAAATGAACTTTTATATTACACCATACACAAAAATTAATTTAAAATGAATCAAAAACCTGTACATAATAGCTGACACTATAAATCTCTTAACAGAAAACTCGGAAAAGTTTCATGACATTTGGCAATGATTTCATAAATATAGCACCAGAAACTGGCTAAAATAAGAAACAAATAATTTGGAATTCATCAAAGTTAAAAAACTTCTGTGCATCAAACTACACTAACAACAGAATTAAAAGGCAATCCATGGAATGAGAGAAAATATTTTCAAATCATATATCTTAAAAGGAATTGATATCCAGAATACATAAAGAACTCCTATAATTCAGCAATAAAAAAAAACCCTATTTAAAGTAGGCAAATAACTTGAATAACCATGTCTCCAAAGAAGAGGTACAAATGGCCAATAAACACATGTAAAGATGCTCAACGTCACTAATCATCAGGGAACCACAAATCAAAACCACAATGTGATATTACTTCACACCCATTAGGATGGCTATTATCAACAAAAAACACAAACAAACAAAAACACAGAAAATAACAAGTGTTGGTGAGAATGTGGAAAAGTTAGAACTCTTGTATATTGCGGGTGAGGATGTAAATGGTGCAGCCACTGTGGAAAACAGTATAGCAATTTCTCAAAATATTAAACATAGAACTACCATATGATCCTACAATTGCACATTTGAGTATATGCCTAAAAGAAATCAAAGCAGAGATTTGACTAGATATTTGTTCACCCATGTTCATAGAAGCATTATTCACAATAACCTAAAGGTGAAAGCAACACAAGTGTCCATAGATGAATAAGGGGATAATCAAAATGTGGTATACAGTGAAATATGCAATGGAATATTATTCAGCCTTAAAGGTGAAGGAAATTCTGATATATGCCACAACATGGACAAACCTTAAAGATATTATTCTAAGTGAAAAAATTAGCTAGTCATAAAAGGCCAAATGTAGATTCCACCTATGTGAGGTACCTGGGGTACTCATATTCATTGAAACTGAAAGGAGAATGATAGTTGACAAGGACTAAGAGCAGGGAAAAATGGAGAGTTAGTGTTTAATGGTTTATGAAGTTTCAAATGAGGAAGACATTTTGCCATAGTAAAATATAAATTTTTGGAAGTTACCTAGAGACCAGCAGATAATGGCCCAGGAATCAGTCCCAAGCTTTGTCATCTATTATATGTGATCTTAGGCAATTGGCTTGCACAAGACTTATTTCTCTGGATGGATTTTTTGTGAAATTAGAATAATATTAACATTATTCTCATAGACTGTTTTGAGTATTAAATTGGAGAATACAAGTGAAATACATAGCACAATGTTTGTTACACAAATGCTTAATAATTTATTTTTGTCCTTGTCATCATTGCTCTTGGTGATGTAATCAGAAGGTGGAGGATTTCCTGCCATATATAACCTTTCCTAAGATAACCTCAAGGAAAATGGATAATATTCTTCATTGATTGTATCATTAAGATACTTAGTCAATATATCCCAAAGACTCTATATTGTCTTCTTCCAATAACCCAAGGAAAACTTTGGCAGATTTTATTGACTAACTGGATATTGAAAGTACTGAAAAGAAGCTGTCTATATTCATTGGTGAAGAAAATGCTCAATTAGAGATTAGTGAAAAATAATGAATTAGTGAAATATTTTGTTTTATAATTCCATGGCTCTTTGAATTAGGTTAAGAATCCTCAAGATAATGAAAGGAAGCAGTGATGGCTAGATATAGGAGATAAAAGAGAGAAAAATAATCTCAGTCTTCATTTCTGATTAATTGGCAGCTTTAGTTAGTTCTCTGTAGGGAGAGGTACGTTTTTCAAAAGGACTGCTAAACTTGGTACTATGGTGTGAATATTTCTGTCTCTCAAAATTCATGTTGAAATCCTAGTCTCCAAAATAATGGTATTAGGAGGTGAGGCCTTTGGGAAGTGATTAGGTCATGAAAGTAGGTTCCCCATAAATGGGATTAGTGTCTTTATAAGATAGGCACCAGAGACGTCCTTTTCTCTTTCTGCCATGTGAGAACACAGCAAGAAGTTGGTAGTCTGGGAATCGAAAGAGGGCCTTCACTAGAACCTGACCATGCTGGTCCTCTGATCTGGGACTGCCATCCTCCAGAACGGTAAGAAATACATTCCTGTTGTTTATGAGCTACCAAGTTTGTGGTATTTTGTTATAGCAGCTTGAAAAGACTAAGACACTTGGTGATTAAGAGCTGACATACAAGAAGAAGAAGAACAAGAAGAAGCTGACACACTTCCCATGGGACAGAAATGTGAGGCGGGAGTACAGGGAAGACATAGACTTGAGATAAACACCAGAAAGTAATTTTCAATATTTACAACTTGAGGCATCTGAATAGCCAACATTCATATGAAGAAGAAATAGTAGGGCTGTGCAGTATATAACAGTTTAAGATATACAAAACAGAAAATACATTTTTCCATTTGATAGCTAGGATAGTTGCTTCCACTTCATGAAGAGATTGAACAAGATGACCTCTTGGTTTCCTGCCATATTTTATTTTACAATATTATGAGCTTTAGAAAAAATTAGGATGGAATATGTAAATGCCTATGTTAGGGAGAAAGATCAGGGGCACCTGGGTTGGCTCAGTTGGTAGAGCATGTGACTCTTGATATCAGAGGTGCGGGTTTGAACCTCATGTTGGTTTGTAGAGATTGTTTAAAAATAAAATCTTGGGGGACGCCTGGGTGGCTCAGTTGGTTGAGCGGCTGCCTTTGGCTCGGGTCATGATCCCGGCGTCCTGGGATCGAGTCCCGCATGGGGTTCCTTGCTCAGCGGTGAGCCTGCTTCTCCCTCTGCCTCTGCCTGCCTCTCTGTCTGCCTGTGCTCGCTCCTGCTCTCTCTCTCTATCTGACAAATAAATAAATCTTTAAAAAAAAAATAAAATCGTGGATCACCTGGTTAAGCATCTGACTCAATTTCAACTCAATTCATGATCTCAGGGTTGAGCCCTATGGCAGGCTCCACACTCTGCACAGAGCCTGCTTGAGATTCTCTGTCTCCCTCCCCTCTGTTTCTCACCCCACTTTCACTCTCTCTTTCTCTAAAATAAGTAAGTAAGTAAATCAATAAATAAATAAAATCTTCAAAAATATATAAAATAAGATCTTAAAAAATGGAAGAAAGATCAGGCAATGAAGCAAAAATATAAGATTTTGTCCCAGGAGTGGGAAGAGAATCAAAATAGTTTAGAATTTGAGAAGTGAAGGAACAATACAGTTGAAGGAAGATAGGGCTAGCTGTAAATATCTCAAAGATAGAAAATAAATACATCATGAACTTTGATAAAACACATTCATCAGAGTTGTAAGGGGGAGAAGACAGGTTGTAAACAATGAAAAAGTGATAATTTGGTGAAGAGAATTAGGCAAGAAATGTAGATTATTTTTGAAAAGATTGTTGTCCATAATACTAAAAGAGATCTGGTTCTTAAACATCCCAATTTTAGGTGTTTTTTTTTTTTCCTCTTTACTCTCATCTCACCTCTTAAAAAACTGTTATGCTGCTTCTAATTTACCACATATGCCTGGTTAGTTCACACTTTCCATGCTACTTTGATATTTCACAGTAAGGAACATTGCCATAGCTAACACTGAACTGGAACATGTGAGTACTTTATAGATATTTGTGGAATGAATACAGTGATAAATGTCTGATACTATAGTAAGGTGAATCTGTACTACTCTTCATATATGCTGATCAGTGGATTACTATCAACCTATGGGAGCAACCAATTATTTATTTATTTATTTATTTATTTTTAAAGATTCCATTTATTTGACAGAGAGAAAGAGAGAGAGAGGGAGAGAAATATCACAAGCAGGCAGAGAGCAGGAGGCAGAGAGAAGCAGGCTCCCTGCCAAGCAGAGAGCCTGAGGTGGGGCTCAATCCCAGGATTGCAAGATCATGACCTGAGCTGAGGACAGAGGCTTAACACACTGAGCCACCCAGGCACCCCTGGGAGTAGCCAATTATATAAACCAATTGATAACGGACAATCAGACAATGAAAAGAAATAAAAGGTATTCAAATTGACAAAGAAGTCACACTCTCCCTCTTTGCAGTTGACATGATCGAAAAATAGATCAACACCCCGACATGTAATAGTGAAACTTACAAATCTTAGAGTCAAGGAAGATATTCTGAGAGCAGCTGGGGCAGTAAATTTCTTATGTACAGAGGGAGGCACATCAGAATAACATCAGACTTGTCCACAGACCCCTAGCAGGCCAGGAAGAGCTGGCAGGACAGTCAAGGTATTAATGAGAAGAACATGCAGCCAAGAATACTTTACCCAGCAAGACTGCAATTCAGGATGGATGGAGAGATAAAGAGTTTTTCAGGGCAGGGAGAAAGTACAAGAATGTGTGACCACCAAGACAGCTCTGCAAGAAATATTAAGGGGGGTTCTGTAAGTGAAGAGAAATACCATGAGTCACATAGACCAGAAAGAAACAGGAAACCTATAGAAAAGGGGACTTTACAGGTAATACAATGGCACTAAATTATTATCTTTCAACAGTTACTCTCGATGTGAATGGGCTGAATGCTCCCATAAAGAGATATAGTGTTCCAGATTGGATAAAAAAGCAGAACCCATCCATATGAAGAAAGCTGGGGTAGCAATACTCATATCAAGAAAATTAGATTTTATTTATTTATTTATTTATCTATTTATTTATTTATTTATTGCAAATTAGATTTTTTAAAAGATTTTATTTATTTATTTGACAGAGAGATCGCAAGTAGGCAGAGAGGCAGGCAGCGGGGGGTGGAAGCAGGCTCCCCACTGAGCAGAGAGCCTGATGCGGGGCTCCATCCCAGGACCCTGTGATCATGATCTGAGCTGAAAGCAGAGGCCTAACTCTCTGAGACACCCAGGCGCCCTGCAAATTAGATTTTAAATGAAAGACTGCAGTAAGAGATGTAGAGGGACACTATATCATACTTAAAGGGTCAACCCAACAAGAAGTTCTAATAATTGTAAATATACATAAACCAATTACTTACCAAAATAAAGAAACACACAGATAATAATACATTAATAGTAGGAGACCTAAACACTCCACTCATAGCCATGGATAGATCATCTAGATAGCAGAAGATCAACAAAGAAACAAAAGCTTTGAAGGACACGTTAGATCAGACAGACTTTGTAGATATATACAGAACATTCCATCCTAAAACAACAGAAAACTCATTCTTCTGAAGTGCACATGGAACCTTCTGCAGAGTAGATCACATAGTCTACTATGTCACAAATCAGGTCTCAACCAATACAAAAAGACTGAGATTACCCCATGCATATTTCAAGACCACAATGGTGTGAAACTGGAACTCAAACACAAGGAACAATTTTGGAAGGAACTCAAACACTGGAAGTTAAGGAAGATCCTGCTAAAGGATCTTTGGGTCAAAAGAAAATTAAAGAAGAACATAAACAATTCATGGAAACAAATGAAAATGAAAACACATTGGCCCAAAACTTATGGGATATTGCAAAGGTGGTCCTAAAAGAGAAATGCATAGTCATCCAAGCGTCTCTCAAAAGATTGAAAAATCCTAAGTGCACAAGCTAACCTTATACCTTAAGGACCTGGGGAAGCAAGAGCAAATAAGGCCTCAACCAAGCAGAGTAAGAGAAAGATTAGAGCAGAGATCAATGAAATAGAAACCAGAAAAACAACAGAATAGATAAATGAAACTAGAAGCTGGCTCTTTGAAAGAATAATAAGAGTGATAAACTGCTGGCCAGACTTAACCAAAAGAAAAGAGAAAGCACCCAAATTAATAAAATCATGAATGAAAATGGAGAGATCATGACTAACACCAAGGGAATGATATTATTAGAAATTATTACCAGCAACTATATGCCAACAAATTAATTAGTCTAGAAGAAATGGATGCATTCCTGGAAACTTGTAAAATATCAAGACTGAAACAGGAAGAAACAGACAATCTGAACAGGCCAATAACCAACAAGGAAATTGGAGCAGTAATCCAAAACCTCTCAGAAAACAGGAGACAAGGGCTAGATGGTTTCCTAAGGGAATTCTATAAAATAGTTAAAGAGGAAATAATACCTATTCTATTTCAAAAAATAGAAATAGAAGGAAAAACTTCCAAACTCATATGAGGCCAGGATTACCCTGATCACAAAACCAGGCAAAGACCCCATCAAAAAGAATTACTGATCAATATCCCTGACTAACATGGATGCCAAAATTCTCAAAAAAATCCTAGCTAATAGGATCCAACAGTACATTAAAAGGATTATCCACTATGACCAACTGGGATTTATCTCTGGGATACAAGGATGGTTAAACATTCACAAATCAATCAACATGCTAGAGCACACCAAGAAAAGACAAGAAACACATGGTCCTCCCAATTGATGCAGAAAAAGGATTTGACATAATACAATATCTGCTCCTGATTAAAAAACTCTTCAGAGTATAGGGATAGAGGGAACATTCCTCCATATCATAAAAACAATCTATGAAAAGCCCACAGTAAATATCATTCTTAATGGGAAAGCTGAGAGCTTTTTTCTTAAGATCAGGAACAAGACAGGGATGCCCACTGTAGCCACTATTGTTGAACATCGGACTAGAAGTCCTAGCCTCAGCAATCAGACAATGGAAGAGAAATAAAAGGTATTCAAATTGGCAAAGAAGAAATCAAATTCTCCCTCTTCACAGATGACATGATCTTTATGTGGAAAACCCAAAAGACTCCACCCCCATATTACTAGAACTCATACAAGAATTCAATAATGTGATGGGATAAAAAATCAATTCACAGAAATCAATTGTTTTTCTATACACTAAGAATGTAACTGAAGTAAGAAAAATTAAGGAATAACTTCCATTTACAATAGCTTCAAAAACCATACGTTACCTAGGAATAAACCTAACCAAAGAGGTAAAAGATCTATACTCTAGAAACTGCAGAACACTTATGAAAGAAATCAAAGAAGACACAAAGAGATGGAAATTCAATGCTCATGGATTGAAAGAATAAACATCATTAAAATATCTATGCTGCCCATAGCAATTTACACTTTCAATGTAATCCCTATTAATATATCATCTACATTTTTCATAGGGCTGGCAAAACAATCCTAAAATTTGTATGGAACCAGAAAAGACCCAAATTTCCAGGGGAATGTTGAAAAGGAAAACCAAAGGGGGCATCATGTTGCCTGACTTCAAGCGATATTACAAAGCTGTAGTCATTAAGACAGTATGGTACTGGGGTGCCTGGGTGGCTCAGTGGGTTAAAGCCTCTGCCTTCAGCTCAGGTCATGATCCCAGGGTCCTGGGATTGAGCCCCGCATCGGGCTCTTTGCTCTGCATGGGGCCTGCTTCCTCCTCTCTCTCTGCCTGCCTCTCTGACTACTTGTGATCTCTGTCAAATAAATAATAAATAAAAAAAATCTTTAAAAAAAAAGACAGTATGGTACTGGCACAAAAACAGACACATATATCAATGGAACAGAATAGAGAGCCCAGAAATGGACCCTCAACTCTATGGTCAATTTATCTTCAGCAAAGCATGAAAAAGTATCCAATGGGGGTGGAGGGTCAGTCTCTTAAATAAATGGTGCTGGAAAAACTGGACAACCACATGCAGAAGAATGAAACTAGAACATTCTCTTACACCATACACAAAGATAAACTCAAAATGGATGAAAGACATTAATGTGTGACAGGAATCCATTAAAATCTTAGAGAAGAACATATGCAGTAACCTCTTCTACATTGACCATAAAAACTTCTTTCAAGACATGTCTCTAAAGTCAAGGGAAATAAAAGCAAAAACGAACTTTTGGGACTTCATCAAGGTAAAAAGCTTTTGCTCAGCAAAGGACACAGTCAACCAAACTTAGAAGTAATCCATGGAATGGGAGAAGATATTTGCAAGTGATATTTCAGATAAGCAGCAGGTATCCAAAATCTATAAAGAACTTTTCAAACTCAAGACCCAAAAAAACAAATGATCCAGTCAAGAAATGGGTAGAAGACATGAACAGACACTTCTCAAGAGAAGACATACAAATGGCTAACAGATACATGAAAAAATTTTCCATCACTATCCATCAGGGAAATATGAATCAAAACCACATTGAGGTACCAACTTACACCAGTTGGGATGGCTAAAATTAACAAGACAGGAAACAAGAAGAATTAATGAAGATGTGGAGAAAGGAAAGCCCTCTTACACTGTTGGTAGGAATGCAAGCTGTACAGCCACTCTGGAAAATAGTATGGGGGTCCCTCAAGAAATTAATAATAGAGTTACCCTACAGCCCAACAATTACACTACTAGGTATTTACATCAAAGATAGAGATTTAGTGAAAAAAAGGGGCATGTGCACCCCAATGTTCATAGCAACATTGTCCACAATAGCCAAACTGTGGAAGGAGTCAAGATATCCTTCAACAGATGAATAGAAAAAGAAGGTGTGGTTCATATACAGAATGGAATATTACTCAGCCATCAGAAAGGGTGAATACCACCATTCGTGTCAACATGGATAGAACTGGAAGAGATTATGCTAAGTGAAATAAGTCAACCAGAGAAAGACAGATTTCATACGGTTTCACTCATATGTTCAACATAAGGAATAGTGCAGAGGACCATAGGGGAAGGGAGGGAAAACTGAACGAGATGAAATTAGATAAGGAGAAAAAACATGAGAGTCTCTGGACTTCAGGAAACAAACTGAGTTTTACAGAAGGGAGGGATGGGGGATGGGGTCATTGGATGATGAGTATTAAGGAAGGAAAGTTTTGTAATGACCACCGGGTGTTATACCCAACTAATGATTCGTTGAAGACTACATTAAAAACTAGTGATGTACTATATGCTAGCTAGCTGAACATAACTAAAAAAAAAGAAGGTGTATAATTAAGAAAAATAATTTCTCAAGGAAAAATATAAAGTCATTTATTTAGATGAAAAAAAAATCAACATATATTTTATTTTGATTGAGGGAGGCCTGTGTAGATAGCAGTCTCTGTACAAAAGACTTGCGTTCAAGAACATTAACTAATAAAATTACCTCAGTGCCATCTTTGGCTATACTAATAAATATCTAGTGTCCAGACTAATAGAGGTTGGGCATCAATCCACTCTCCCTTAAATTGACCTATTTTACAATGTAATGTTTAGTCAAAGATACTATACTCTAGATGGGGCTTTTGACAAAGGTAGTGTGGATGGTGACAAAGGCAGTGTGGATGGTGAAGGGAACCTGGTTGTACCACTTGTTATGGATTGAATTGTGTGCCCTGCCTCTAGAAAAAAAATGATATATTGAAGTCCTAACCCCCCATACATCAGAATGTGAACTTGCTTAGAAATAGGGTCTTTACAGAGGTAATCAAGTTAAAATCAAGTCATTAGGGTGGACCCTGATGCAATATGATTGGTGTTCTTACTAAAAGGGGCATTTGAATACAGGCATACATAGAAGGAAGATTATCTGAAAAGGTGTAAGGAGAATGCTCTGTGAACATGAAAGCAGAGACTAGGATTATGCTTCCAAAGCCAAGAGACTTCTGGGGGTCTATAGAAGCTGTAAAATGAAAGAAAGGATCCTCTATCTGTGGGTTTGAAGAAGAATATGGCCATGTTAATGCCTTGATTTCAGAAATCTAACCTCCAGGAGTATGAGGAAATACATTTCTGCATTCTTTTATAAGTCACCTAGTTTGTGATACTTTGTTCTGGCAGCCCTAGGAAACTAACAAACCAGTGAAGAACAGTTGGAGATCTGAAGGAAGAGGAGGTTAGTGGATAGAGGAGTTGTAGTGGCTGCCTTTCAGTGGTTTTATTCAATGATCCTTAGTGGCAGTTCTGGCCCCAAAAAATAAAATTACAACTTCAGAAAGTTAAAAAAAAAAAAAAGTAAATCTTTAGTTTCTGCACCGAATGTTATTTTTGGCTCAAGAGTTCAAGAAGAGTAGAATTTAAGAACTGATTGCCAGTTAGCACTGGGAATTATTTGTTTGTTTGGTTTGATTTTTAATCTTCACTTTTTTGTATAAACTTTTTAAATTATATATCTTGTGTTGTGCCACTGATATGTTCATACTGGTGTATGTGTACAACATAATAATTTTCTAAAATATTTATTACTTCTTTCTGGAGATAAAGGTATTTATTTGCTTTCTACTTGTATATAAAAATTAAAAAAAAAATTCAACCATTCTGGTTTTAGGGGACAAGGCTCAACAAAGGATGCTCTGTACATTGCTGTAAACCTGTGGCAACATTAAGCATATTCATCAATTCCACACATTTGAGTAGTTACAATTTGAGTTTGTTTAGTTCTGATTGATGCATTAAAAAAAAAAAATCTTAGGTGAATAAGGAATCCAGGGAAAAAGAGGCAGGCAGCCAGTCAGCAAGCATGTGACATCCATGAAATATTTGTTCATCTTGGCAGTCATTCTGGCATTGTGCTTATCTTCTGGGAATAGATGTTTGATTCACAGATATTGTTTTGATGTGACCAGTGAATGAAATGGCATTGGTAGCCACTAAGCCATTAGTTCTTGACTAATTAATATACCCAACTAACCATTCATTCCTGTGAGAATACATAGAGTCTATGGACCTGGAGTTAGAGTGGATAGAGAGAAAGTAATTTGTATAGTTTTCATAAAGAATACAAACACTCCAGAATTTGAACACACAAGTAACTGTTAGCCACTTAAAATAGTTATCTTGGAAGGCTAATCTGGATACTCCATGTTTTTTTAAAACATACATTTTCGGAGGTTGTCAAGGTATGTCAAAAGTTAACAAATCCTATGGAAAGCCATTCCAGTATATAAGCCAGTGTGAAAGGCTTGATAGATGCAAATTACCAATTGTTTTGCCTCACTGTCTTTCTAGACCCACCTGAAAACAAACTGAAACATAGAAATAGTCCCAAGATACTGCTCGGTTGGGCAGGAAGTTTGGGTCTCAACCATCATTGTGTTGCATCAGAGCATGCCGTACAAATTCTTCCCAACTCTCCAATGCTGAATAATGCCAATAAATCTCAGTCAGGACTTGGACGATAAGGCTTTGTTTCCACCCTGCGTCCAGGCCTCCCTGCCACCAGGCTTCTCCTTCCCCAAGAAGGGATTCAGTCTGAAATGAGGTTGGACCTGGGGCAGGCTCCACTTCACCACCCCCTGAAACGAGGAAACTCACTGGAGGTTTGCAAAGAGCCCCCCCCCCTCACCCTTCCAGGTAGTAGGGTGGAGGAAGATGTAAGGCAGGGAAACCACAGCTGAAAGCACAGAGGCCAGGGAAGGGTTGAGGGGGTGCACAGCCAAGTCCTGACCTTGAAGGAAGTGGCTTAAAAGCACAGGGTTAGGGAGAGATTGTGGATTGCAATAAGGGTAAAAGGGGAGGAGAGACCTGCAGACTTTGGAGGAAAAGGAGAAGATACTGGAGGAAGAGGAGGTCTGCCAGGTGGAGGGCTGGTTGGGGAGTTGCAAGCTACTTGGGGTATGGAGGAGAAAGTTAAGATGGAAATGCTGGAGGTGGAGCAGGAGCAAAGGAAAGAAAAAGACTCTACAGTGATTTGCAGGCGTTGCACAGTCTGGTGAAGATGATACTTTGGAATGTAGAAAGAAAATACTGGAATGCATATTGAATTACAATCTTCTTTAAAATATATATTTTTGTGGAGCTTTATGATGTACTTAATTAGTACACTAATACATACATATAATTCATAAATGAATAAAATTCCTACATTGGGGTATAAGTTAATTTGTAAAATATGGAAAATAGTAGTATCTGATTCATAAGATTGTGTCAAGATCAAATGAGTTAAAAATAAGTTAATGCATTCCATGCACTTATAAAAATGTGTAGAAAACAGTAAGTACTATATAAGGATTAGCTATTATTATTATAGTGTTCAGTTGTAGGGTGAGCACCATTCTCAGGAATAAAAGAGGAGAGTGATACTAAGTAAACATTAGCTATCATTGAAATAATCTCTAAACATTTTATATTTCAAATCCAACCAAAATGACAGCAGAAATATAAAATAAAAATAAATCAATAACAACACTGGAAAACTAGTGGGTAGCATTAATAAACCTGAAGCTCTGAGAAATGTCTACAGATTATGAAGTAAATGAGACCAGGATGACAGTGAAAACAAGGACAGAGAATTGCAACAGAAAACATGTTGAAAGAGAAATTGATGAAAAATGAGTTTCACAGAAGAATCTGGGCGAACCCCCAAATTTAGAGACAGAATTGATTAGGCAGGAGGGCATCGATAGCTTATGGGGATGATCAAGGGGATAATTAGTTTTAAAAGTGTTGCAGTGTGTATGGGGATTCCTTACTGACAGAATATGCTGCAACAAGTACAGAAGCTCAGTTCACTACTAGTGAAAGAGTTAATGCCACAACTACTAGGGAAATTCATTCTAGCTATTGAATACAGTCAAATAAAACTCTCATTTGTGAAAATTAGCTAAAAACCAAGACTTAGTCTATGCTGCCCAGAGCAATCTATACTTTCAATGCCATCCGATCAAAATACCAATGGCATTTTTCAAAGTGCTGGAATAAACAATCTTAAAATTTGTATGGGATGAGAAAAGACCCCAAATCTTTTGTTGAAAAAGAAAAACAAAGCTGGGGCCTCATGTTGCCTGATTTCAAACTATATTATAAATTTGTGATCACCAAGACAGCATGGTACTGACGGAAAAACAGATACATAGATCATTGGAACAGAACAGAGAGCCCAGATAGGGACTCTCAACTCTGATCTTCAACAGAGAAGGAAAAAAAAACCCAATGAAAAAAAAAAAAAACAAATAAACAAACAAACAAAAAAATAGTCTCTTCAATAAATGGTGCTGGAAAAATTGGACAGCTGTATACAGAAGAATGAAACTCGACCATTCTCTTACACCATACACAAAGATAAACTCAAAAGGGATAAAAGACCTCAATGTGAGACAGGAATCCATCAAAATCCTAGAAGAGAACATAGACAATAACCACTTTGACATCAACCATAG